>VZTN01013720.1:49529-64701 GCA_013400515.1 Erpornis zantholeuca | reverse complement strand
TTTTATTTTATTTTATTATTATTATTAAAGTCTTCTCTGTAGACAACACATGTAACATGGTGGCTGCCATGATACTGTCAAGTATTCTTTAAAATCTATGAACACAACCCAACTGATGCCTCCTGGAGACAGTGGGTTTCACTGATTAATTTATTACTATAAAAACCCCACCATTTCTAAATTTACTCTCAGCTAATTTTGCTATGTTTAAAATTCTTACCGCATTTTTAAGAGTGGAAATCTGGTGATGACATTTTTGGTTAGCATGGCCTAAGTCTGAACACCAGTGAGAACAAGTAGGTTTTTTTTCCCCCCTCTGGCTTTTTTTTTTTATCTTACAATTATTTGTAAAAGTTGTTTTTATTGTTTTAAAGATGTTATTTAATTATCTTTAATTTTTTACTTCCTTTCTCTTGTAGCATTGTGACACTACCATGGAATTCTCCCATTTTTTAACATCCATTTTTTCACATGGGTTCACGAAGACCAAATATTTCTCTATAATAAGTTACTCTACCAAGTTTAGATAAATACATCACACAGACTGGGAATAGTTGATAGGATAGGACACATTTTAAGTGGCATGAAGCTGCTTCTGGCCCAGCTTTTCCACAGGAAAAGGGATGAAGGAAAGCCCTTGTGAGGCTGGTGCACGGTTAGGGCTCAGAGCATGCCAGGAGTTATCCTGCAGGGCCCATTGCAATAAACACCTGCCCCTCAAGCCAAATGGAATAAAGATTTCCCCCTAGGCAGCTCAGATGTCTTGGCAGCCCAAAATTCATTCCTAATGAAAGAAAGGAAGTAATAAAAAAGATTTAAATAGGCAAAGTGGCTTAAGGGAAATAACAGAGCTGGCAAAGTAGAATGGGGCTATCCCTTTTCTGTGCTTTTATCCTTTTCTCTCTCTCCTTTTTAAGTGTCCAGCACTTGGAAGCCAAACAAGGAGCCATCCTTTCTTTAGCCCCTGGCCCCAGCCATTCTCGTTCCCTATGGAAATATCTAAGAACCTTTTCAGGAAACCCATCCAGTATCTTCTGCCTCTGCATCCAACTCTCTCTGGAATTTACAGTAAGGATTTCTGTCCTTGTTCTCCACATGCAAAAAATCTAACAAAAAAAAATGCATCATGACCCTGAAAATTAAAAATTTCCAGATGGTGGAGGAAGGAAAAACCCATGCAGTATCTTCTGCCTCTGCATCCAGCTCTCTTGTGCAGCTGGAGGGGTCCAGAAATAGAGGTGGATTCATCTTGCCAGAGGATCCTCAGAGGGAAAGGAGGGATTCCATTCCTGGGGGTTGTGTCGGGTGGAAGTGCAAGAGGGGAAGTGTTGCTAACCCTGAGAAGATTTCTTTAGGCACTTTTGTGCCTCACTTGCAGCCTTGAAGTTGTTGGATTGTTTTCAGTTTGATAATATGCAAACATCACAGCTCTCTCTTCTACATGTTGCATTGTTTTTTCATATATCTCAAATTGTTTCTTTGGCCAAAGAAAAACACTTCTATTTTGGGATTTGTTTTCATCCTTTGTAACTGTACACTGACACTTCTGCTGCTCTGTTCTCACAGAGACAGAGACAGAGACAGAGAGAGAGGATCCCAGAAGCCGAGCAGGCTGAAGAGATTCTCCTCTCCTTTTTCATCTCTCTGTTCCATTGTAAATATCTCATCTAAATATTCTTATTAAAAGCCTTCTGATCTCTATCACTCAATCTATGGACTTTGTTTGTTCTTGGAGCAGCCTCTGAGGAGCAGGGCTGTTCCCTCAGACCAGCAGGGAAGGGTGACTCCATCCTGTCAGGAAGAGCCACTGCCATTCCCAGGCACTGCTGGCCCTCCTGTGGCAGAAAATTCCTGTTTGGAGTGTTGGTCTCCAGTGTCCTCTTCCCAGAGGAGCAGGGCTGGGATCCTCACTGCACTCAAAGCTCCACAGGCAGTTGTGGCAGTGCTCAGCAAGCATCAAAATGTCCTAACTCAGAGCACCTGGAATTTACAGTAAGGATTTCTGTCCCTGTTCTCCACGTGCAAAAAATCAAACAAAAAAAAATGCATCATGACCCTGATAATTAAAAATTTCCAGATGGTGGAGAAAGGAAAAACCCCATCCATGTATTGAGGTAACCCTGCTCCTGCTCATCCCCCTGGTTTTGGTCAATGTAGAATGGTTCATAACTGGACTAGGTACCCTCTGTAAGGAAACTGATTCAAATTTTTGATATAGAAAACTAGATCCATGGTAAGATTTGCTAACAATTGCCATCCTTGTGTGCAACCATCCCTATCATTTCAGCCTCAAAATGTGCTTACAGTTCAATCCCTGTTTCTTTTTCAGTAAAGTGTCCCACTTCTTTCAGTCACTGTGGTATTTGTGATTATTCACCATCTCAAGGGATCTTTCCCACCAGCTTTTCCAAGAAAGCATCCTGAGATGGGAAAGCTTGAGTTGGCTTTGGCAGTCATTTCAGGGAGACTCTGGCATCCAATCACCTGTAATTGCCATGTCACAAGTCACACATCATGTAGAATAAATAAATATCCTCAGACATCTCTAGAACAACCAGCCCTTAAAAAAAAAAAAATATATATATATAAAATAAAAAAATTAAATCTACTCTGTTACTCTATGGTAACAAAACCCCCCATTCTATTATTTATAAGACAACACATTAGGATTAATGGTTTGAAAATTCCAGCCTTTCAAAAAGATCATGGTTATTTTTTTAACCTGTGAAAGTCAGAAATGTGCCAAAAAGGCACCTCCCTTCCACTTTGTACCTATTTCCCCTGAGAGCTGGAAACAAACAGGGCAGCAATGGTGGAAACTGAGATTCCCAATTTGAATTTCAAAGACAAGTAGTTACTTCCATGAAATAGCTTTCCCTTCTATTAGGCCAGATCTTCTACCAAGCAACATCACAGGAAAAGCTCCCATAAACCTTCTGCTTGAAAGGGTTTTTTAAAAGCCAGATTTTTGTAAGTCAATGGGCATCTTTGATTTATTTGAAAGGAAAACCAGGGTATTAATGTTTTAATCTTTAGCCTCATTATAACTAACATGTACTTGAAAAGACACACTAATTCCCAAAAGCAGAAATATGACATCTATTTTATNGGAAACCCATCCAGTATCTTCTGCCTCTGCATCCAACCCTCTCTGGAATTTACAGTAAGGATTTCTGTCCTTGTTCTCCACATGCAAAAAATCTAACAAAAAAAAATGCATCATGACCCTGAAAATTAAAAATTTCCAGATGGTGGAGGAAGGAAAAACCCATGCAGTATCTTCTGCCTCTGCATCCAGCTCTCTTGTGCAGCTGGAGGGGTCCAGAAATAGAGGTGGATTCATCTTGCCAGAGGATCCTCAGAGGGAAAGGAGGGATTCCATTCCTGGGGGTTGTGTCGGGTGGAAGTGCAAGAGGGGAAGTGTTGCTAACCCTGAGAAGATTTCTTTAGGCACTTTTGTGCCTCACTTGCAGCCTTGAAGTTGTTGGATTGTTTTCAGTTTGATAATATGCAAACATCACAGCTCTCTCTTCTACATGTTGCATTGTTTTTTCATATATCTCAAATTGTTTCTTTGGCCAAAGAAAAACACTTCTATTTTGGGATTTGTTTTCATCCTTTGTAACTGTACACTGACACTTCTGCTGCTCTGTTCTCACAGAGACAGAGACAGAGACAGAGAGAGAGGATCCCAGAAGCCGAGCAGGCTGAAGAGATTCTCCTCTCCTTTTTCATCTCTCTGTTCCATTGTAAATATCTCATCTAAATATTCTTATTAAAAGCCTTCTGATCTCTATCACTCAATCTATGGACTTTGTTTGTTCTTGGAGCAGCCTCTGAGGAGCAGGGCTGTTCCCTCAGACCAGCAGGGAAGGGTGACTCCATCCTGTCAGGAAGAGCCACTGCCATTCCCAGGCACTGCTGGCCCTCCTGTGGCAGAAAATTCCTGTTTGGAGTGTTGGTCTCCAGTGTCCTCTTCCCAGAGGAGCAGGGCTGGGATCCTCACTGCACTCAAAGCTCCACAGGCAGTTGTGGCAGTGCTCAGCAAGCATCAAAATGTCCTAACTCAGAGCACCTGGAATTTACAGTAAGGATTTCTGTCCCTGTTCTCCACGTGCAAAAAATCAAACAAAAAAAAATGCATCATGACCCTGATAATTAAAAATTTCCAGATGGTGGAGAAAGGAAAAACCCCATCCATGTATTGAGGTAACCCTGCTCCTGCTCATCCCCCTGGTTTTGGTCAATGTAGAATGGTTCAGACCTGCACTAGGTACCCTCTGTAAGGAAACTGATTCAAATTTTTGATATAGAAAACTAGATCCATGGTAAGATTTGCTAACAATTGCCATCCTTGNATTAAAAATTTCCAGATGGTGGAGAAAGGAAAAACCCCATCCATGTATTGAGGTAACCCTGCTCCTGCTCATCCCCCTGGTTTTGGTCAATGTAGAATGGTTCATAACTGGACTAGGTACCCTCTGTAAGGAAACTGATTCAAATTTTTGATATAGAAAACTAGATCCATGGTAAGATTTGCTAACAATTGCCATCCTTGTGTGCAACCATCCCTATCATTTCAGCCTCAAAATGTGCTTACAGTTCAATCCCTGTTTCTTTTTCAGTAAAGTGTCCCACTTCTTTCAGTCACTGTGGTATTTGTGATTATTCACCATCTCAAGGGATCTTTCCCACCAGCTTTTCCAAGAAAGCATCCTGAGATGGGAAAGCTTGAGTTGGCTTTGGCAGTCATTTCAGGGAGACTCTGGCATCCAATCACCTGTAATTGCCATGGCACAAGTCACACATCATGTAGAATAAATAAATATCCTCAGACATCTTTAGAACAACCAGCCCTTAAAAAAAAAAAAATATATATATATAAAATAAAAAAATTAAATCTACTCTGTTACTCTATGGTAACAAAACCCCCCATTCTATTATTTATAAGACAACACATTAGGATTAATGGTTTGAAAATTCCAGCCTTTCAAAAAGATCATGGCTATTTTTTTAACCTGTCAGAAATGTGCCAAAAGGGCACCTCCCTTCCACTTTGTACCTATTTCCCCTGAGAGCTGGAAACAAACAGGGCAGCAATGGTGGAAACTGAGATTCCCAATTTGAATTTCAAAGACAAGTAGTTACTTACATGAAATAGCTTTCCCTTCTATTAGGCCAGATCTTCTACCAAGCAACATCACAGGAAAAGCTCCCATAAACCTTCTGCTTGAAAGGGTTTTTTAAAAGCCAGATTTTTGTAAGTCAATGGGCATCTTTGATTTATTTGAAAGGAAAACCAGGGTATTAATGTTTTAATCTTTAGCCTCATTATAACTAACATGTACTTGAAAAGACACACTAATTCCCAAAAGCAGAAATATGACATCTATTTTATTATTCATTCAGCAATATCTGCATTTTAGTTGCTGTGCCAGCCAAGCATCTTTATCAAAACCAGGTAGAATAACAAACACCATCTCCCTGGCAAGATACATCTCTTCCCACCATCCTCCTTCCCTTGCTCTCTCCCTCTCCCCCTGTGAGTATTTAACCAGCTCAAGCAAGCCCAGTTAAATCAGAGATTATCACAATAATCTCTAATTATCTCCTTGATTGATTGTGGTCCAGCAATGGAGACAAAGGGATTTTAATTAATGGCAGTGCAAGTCACATAAAAACCTGAATGTACATACATCTAACCCAAAAATTCCTGTCCCAAAGGAGCTGGGAGCCAGCTGACAACACAAATGAGAGTAACTGGGACCATTGTGGAAATTCATTGTAAAATTGAAACACTTTAAAGTACAAGAATAACTACATAAATACACAGAGCTGACTTTTATGTATGCATTCATTGTTTTAAAAGTTACCATAGTGTCAAACCAGGCTGTGTGATTGTCTGATTGCAATGACACTTTCCCTGCAGGTTCTGGGTGGGATTTCTGGGAAGAACAGTTTCCAGTGGAACCTTCCTGAGAGTGTGGAGGGTTCCTGTGGGTGTGGGCTTTCTCAATGGACATATTTGCTTTAAAGCAAAGAGAGACTTGAATCCTGATTGTGGCACATGCTCTAATTATTGGACTATTTCCTGTCCCGGGAGCTTGTGTAAATTTTGGATTTTTTTCTTCACCAAAAGACCCAAGTCCCAATTTAATGCAGACTGAGGATACTCCCAAACTTCACTTTGCATTTCCAGCTGGTTCAGCCAATAAACTACAAAATTCTAGCAAATCCTCTTGTAGCTCAACTCCACTTCTCTGTCTGCTCACCAGAGACAAGAACAGCAGCCACACAGCTTTGGAGTTTCTTGCTTGCAATCATCGGAAAAGCTGCAGAGTTTCTTTCACCAACCCCTCCTAAAGGTCTGCAGGTTTGGGCTTTTTTCAGGTACACACATATTTCCATAGATATCCTCTCATACTTACAGCCAAATACCTGGGGGAAACAACAAATTAAGAATTTACAGTATTAAACACATTATGCTTGAAATCAAGTGCTTTTCTCTCAGGTGCACTGAGTAGTTG
Organism: Erpornis zantholeuca; assembly: GCA_013400515.1. Taxonomy (NCBI): domain Eukaryota; kingdom Metazoa; phylum Chordata; class Aves; order Passeriformes; family Timaliidae; genus Erpornis; species Erpornis zantholeuca. Next base: position 58,174 of record VZTN01013720.1, on the reverse strand, counting down.
CATTGCTTTTGTATTGAATTAGAAAGAATCCTCAAAGTCTCTGTCACGAAGATCATTCGTATGAAAGCAGTATTTGTCAGAATCTGCCACCTTTTCGGTTTTTATACTCATTTTTATGGGGCTGTGGGGATCAAAATTAAGGTCATGGAAGCATAAAGGAAGTGTGGGGCTGGGGAATGGTCAGGCCCTTGCTTAGCAAGAGGAAAGAGAACTCAAGAAGGAAATAAAAACATCCCCCATACTCTGTAGCCACCCTGCTGTGCTCGTTAGTCCTGATTTTACCACCACTGATCCTATACAAATGCAACAAGAGCACCCAGGGATTCCCAGGAAAAGAGAGGTGGAAAAATCCCCCCAGGTCTCGATTTTTAGCTCACCTTTAAAGTTACAGAATTTATCATCCTCCCATTTTAGAACCAGATTTGCTTTGTTTTTTTCTTTTTCCTCAATGCAATCTTGAAAAAAGGTACAAGTTTTCTATTTCTACCTTGAACGACACTCAAGCATTGCCCATAATAAATCTTTCCATTTGCATCTTCATGGAAATTAAAGAATTTACTTACACAAGAAACTACCATTAAAAAGAAAAAAAAACTCCCAGGCAGTTTTTCCCAGACCCAGCATTTGTCCTTTTATTCTTTTCAATCTTCCAAGGAAACAGTTTATTCCCTTCCCTTTAAAACTTCTATTTGAACTTCAGTGACCATCAGGCTTAACAATTCCAAATATTTAAACCCAAAATGTTTGAAGGTCTTTTAATGATTTTTACTATTGAAAGGCAGTACTTCAAATTTTTCTTCAGAAATAGTTTTAAAGAATAAGAATGATAAGATTTGTCCATATTTGAGCAAACACCAATGAAGTTACTTATAACAGCAGGGTAATATTTAGTTGAGCTTCATAATTATGACAGCAATTTAGACTCCCACTATCTAAAAGTTTAATTTATTAAGAGAATCTCAGATTAAAAAAGTACTGTTTTAACATGGCCCTATATTATCTTACATTTGTTAGCTCTTTAAAAATGCTATCTATGCATTGTTCATAGAATTTAAAAATTAACATTTTTATTTTTAAGTTAAAAAAAACGCCTCAGCTTTGTTCCTACTACTTGAATATGCTGCAGGATTTTTACCTTTTGCACAAATTTTTATTCTATTCTTTTTAAACAAAAAAAAATCTATTTATACATTTTTTATGTAACATGGGGAAGAAGCAGAGTTTTAAACTTATGTTCTGAAGCTTCCAAAATACTGATTTTCTATAGCATGTCAAAAGAACTGTGAAATATCATTCACTTTGCTTTGACAGCTATATAGAAGGATGTTTCATACTTTTTGATTTGTGACTCTTGAAATTCACTCAAAAGCCACAAATTACTGTAAACTGCACCATAAATAATCTAACTCATAGTCCATGTCTTCCAGGCCTAAGTCATGCTCTCATTGCCCAGTTACAAACCATCCCCTGCAATTCCTCTTCAGTTTGCTGCACAAATTCATCCTGGCAGACAAAACTGTACCCCAGACACCCTGAAATCTTCATTAGGGGAAAATTCAAACTTGAGGAAAAACGAAAGAACCCTTGAGATACTTCTAAAAATGGTTCTTTAGAAACCTCTCAAAATGTTTGTAGTCGTTCAGCCTTTCTGTTTGAGTTAACCAAAGCTAATGTCCAAATAACCACACAAAGTTATTGTACCAAATTGTTCTTGCATGCCTCAGACCCATCTTATCCTCACTGTAATCTGATGTGGTGGAAAATAGATGGCAGGGGTGTTGTGCCAACAAAAGGATTCAAGGTTTGCCACTGGCAAATTCAGTTCTGCTCTTGGTAAAAAAAAAAAAAATCATCATTAATAACATTTGTTATTGCATTGCTGCCAAGAAATAAATGTAAAGAGTCAATTCTATCCTTTGGAAATAGCCTGGACTGAATTCCCAGCAAAGCTGGGTGATGAAGCTTGAAGCATGGAATAATTTGGGTTGGAAGGGCACATCAAAGAGCAGCTAATCCAACCCCCAGCCATGGGCAGGGACACCTTCCACTGTCCCAGGCTGCTCCAAGCCCTGTCCAGCCTGGCCTTGGACACTGCCAGGGATCCAGGGGCAGCCACAGCTGCTCTGGGCACCCTGTGCCAGGGCCTGCCCACCCTCCCAGGGAACAATTCCTTCCCAATATCCCATCTAAGCCTCTGGTGGCTGCTTCACCTTCACTTCAGGCTCTTAAATACTTGTTTGAATGACAAATTGTTCCAATGTGTTATTTCAAACAATTTTTTCCCCTGTGCTGCAGCTGCTGCTGGCACACAGTTAAGTTATTTTCTAACCATGGGCTTTATACACTTGCACAGAGGTTTTACCCTGAAGTCTGCAGGAGAACTGGAGTTTCATCAAGTGGTAGTGCTACTAAACCATTACATTCTTGTGGGATCTTTGAAGTCCAAGTATCCATGAACAGTGTGTGCAGCTCATATTTCAAACCCTCTCTGTCATGTTTTTACAGTGGTAAAGGAACCCCAAAGATAGACAGAAACAGATGTAAAGTGAACATTACCTGGCCATGTATGACTGTTCCTAACCCTTTCTTTATGTTTATTGTTGTCCTGGTATTGATTCTTTCTCTTCCATATTGAAGGGACATTATAATAACAGATGAACCAATAAAATTTTTTTTTATTATGTATAGCAGAAAGGAAATTGGAGCTCCTACAAAAGGGTTGGGAGGATATTGGATTCTATAGAAAGTTGTGGTTTCTCTCCCACTATTGTTAAATGTGTTGTTAATTATCACGGATATTAAATCTTGGTGTCTATCAGTTTTTCACATGAATCCCCCCACTTTTAAATAGTGATAAGACTCATCACAGTATTTAAAAAAAAATACTGTACCATAGTTTTTGTTGGAATTCACCATCAGGATTTAAAATACCCCAGCCTGGGTGGATTATAGATTTTCTTTCCTAGATTTCAGTTTGCCTAAGAAAGGAGAGCAAACAAAAGTGCTGAAAAGTAGTAAATTAGACTCTTCCTTAGCCATTGATTTTTTTTCCTACAGCAGCTGATTTTGGACTTGCTTGGAGGAGACTGTTTAGGCCTTTCAATTCCCATTTCCTTCCCTGCAGGAATATAGCTGGTATCTCTTACAGTATGTCCAGAGCACCTGAGCAGTTTTCTGGTGGGGCTTCAGCATTTCCCCACAGGGCAACAACAAAAGCACAGTTAGAAAACAAGAGGGAACACACAAAGGGATCCTTTTAGGGCTACAGAGTGATGATGGGAGAGAGATGCCCAGTGTGCTGTGTGGCTCTAAATGGGCATTTTTCTGCTTTGTTTTTTCCTTTCTGGAAGGAACTGCTCAAGTCACAGGGGCTGCTTCAGACAAAATTAACTGTACCAACACAGTGAATAATTCTCCTGAGAGAAAGGTATCTCATTGTCTTTGGATGAACACAGGCTACTTACTTTCCATCTGTGGAGGTTAGTGAGCAAAGCCTGTTCCTTGACTTGGACTCTTCAAGTTTATTTTATAATTTGTGGTATCTACAAGTCTGCCCTAGGTATTATTTTCTTTTTCTGTCAGAAACAAAAGGAACTAACGGAGGATGAAAGACAAATGAAGTTGGAAAACAATGCAAGAATATATGGGAATGGTCTCTCCACCAAACTCTGTGGGGGTTAATTTTGTTTTTACCCTTTCAGTCTCACAGGTTTTTGTCCATCTGCTCCTTCTGTCCTGATACTGTAGCTCCCATCAGTAAAAATTACAAGAAGCATCATCTGCATGTTGGAGCAGGGCTGTCCAGATTCATAACTCACTAACTCAGTTCAATCACACTAATAAACCATGAAAACCTTAAAGGAAATCAAGCCCTTTTTTTTTTAATTTCCAATAGGAAACTAATCCCTAATCAAGAGTGCAGGGCAGAAGCCCTTCATTGATCGGTGCTCTACTGAGAAAACAATTACTCCTCTCCCAAGCAAGAGGTCATTTCACATGAAGAAGTGATGGGGAACAAATGCAGGGGAAGTAAAAGATGTAATTGGCAAATGGCTCCACTCTGTGAAATTGTTTAACGCCGTAAACGACTTTGGTAAAATAATTCACTGAGGTGGAACCTGAGGATGACAATGATGAAGGGTGACAGCATCTCACACGCACTTTGTCACGTCCCTGCCACACTTGAACTCCTGGGTGAGGAGGATGCAGTGGCACAAGCTCACAGGCAGAAACTGAGGGAGAAAATCCAGTGTCATAAAACACAGGAGTGAGATTCTGTCTGTGCTTTGGGGTCACGAGGTGGGAGTTGGACTATCAAAGCTCAGGTAAGGTCAATGTCTTCCAGTCAGGGAGCAAAACACATATTCACTATTTCCTGCCACGTGGGACTTGCTTTTAAACTTTTAAAACATTGGCTTAAAAAGAAAATAGTTTTAAAATAATTTATTTTTTCCCATGGCAAAGTACACAGCACCTCTGTACAAGGTTCCTTCCAATAGTGTCTGCTCTCTAAAATAATTTTCTAAAGAGGCAAACATTTCTTAAAAAAAGAGCAGCAGCAAAGTTAACACCTCATGCACTCTCTACAGAGGTTCTTACTTTATTGCTCTAATTTCTGAAAAATATTGGCAGATAATTTACAGGTGAATGAATTTAAAACTTAAACCATATGATGATTTTCAGTGTCTAAGAATTTTATTGTATGGGTTCTATGAAACTTAAGCCGTGCCTAAGATGTTGGAGCTCAGCTGCCTTATCTAAGCTGAGCATAGCAAGGACAGCCATACCCCCAGAGGCTGACTGGAAAATGGGATTAGAGTCCCTGTGAGCTTGATTTACTGCAATGATCTAAACACATTCATAAATTAAAATAAGTGAAACACAATATAAAACCATACAAAAACATATACAGAGAGTTATTTTTCATCATTTTCAAAATTCAGCTGACCTTTATTAGAAAACAAATACAATTTGCTGTGTTTTCTGTAGCTCCTCTCCCTAACTGAATTTACTGTGAAGTTCAGCTGTGAGGTAGATGCAAAAGACACAAATGTTATAAAGTGATCTTTCTGGTAACTGCATCTTCCCTGAACTTTGACTCCTAAATGATATGGAGAAATAACAAGCTGAAAAGAAGCAAACACCACAATTACATTTTCATTTGAGCATTTAGCCAGCTATTACAGATGGTCAGATGACTCCACTTCAGGCACAAATCTGATTTCCAGAAGAAGGCTGATTATGATTCAATTAACCCTGACATAGCCATAAGGTTTTTCCCCCCTCATAAATCAAAGCAGATATAGTAGATAATTATGTTATTATCAACATACAATGGGAAAAAGCAGAGAGGTTTGGTGACCAGAGAGGTGATGCATCCTGTGAACACCTTTAAGCTATATTTTATATTATTATATAAAATGCATATATAATGTGAAATGCAATGTCTTGTAATATTGTGTATATTTAATATATATCTAATATTTAATATATATAATTTGTGTTATTAGTTTTGGGGAGCACTGTTTCATCTTTCTGTGTCCAGTAAACTGAAATCCTGTAAAAAACCAGAAAGCAAATGTTCCATTTGTGGTTTTTACTAACAAAAAAAATCCACCCCAAATGCAAATTTGCAAGAGCCTGACAAATAAGCCACTTCTGAAAAATATACTCTGGCTTACAAGGCTTGTGCCTTTTCGTTTGGCTCCAATTGAACTTCCCCCTCATTAAACAATAATCTTTATGGTGAATTGAATAAAGATGAAAAAAGAAAGATTCTGAAAAGAATGCATAAGTAATTCTGGTTGCCTAGCTGTGGCAATGAATTCCTGTTTGTTTAGGCACTGAAGGGTGAATGCAACCCTTTGAGCAAATGGGAATTCATTATTCCAGTGACTGAGAAATGATCCACCTAAAGAACCTAATTGGTTCTACAACAGTGATTTCTTTCAAAGCAGTGTTTCCGGAAGAAACAACAAAAAGAAGACAGCTCTTTGACTAGCCCAGGGTCTGCAGGGGACATTTGCCTTCCCATGTTTCAGCTTTAAAAAGAAAATGTCACACGTAGCCAGGACAAAGGAACAAAGAGCCAGTGTTTTAAAAGGTACAGAAATGGAGCAGGTCTTGCACGTCTTTCTTCAGCCCTAAAGCTGAGTTTATTTATTTATTTCAATAAATATTAGTGCTCGCTCGTGACACTTGAACTGTCAGTAAGGAAAAAAAAAACCACTTTACTGACCATTTTCAACTGCTTCCCAGAGTGTTCATTGGTAGCCAAAAGCTGCTTGAATATTTTCCTATGCAAACGAGAAGTAAATCATCATTATTTACCAGTGTTACAGAATAAATGAATTAATATGCCCAGTTCTGCCTAAGCAAATAGAACACTGTCATTTATTTTCAACCTAATCAATTAGAATATGCAAAAAAGGGAAACTCAGATGCACAGGTAGATGGAGACAGTTCTCATTTACATCCCAAGAGTTATGCTGCAAGAATAACAACCATGAGCTGATGGTTGCATTTGAGAGCAAAATCTTAAATGAGAGTTCTTCTGGGGCCAAGGGGGGTCAGGAAGGGATCTGGCTGGGGTGATGGGTGACATCTCTGGGCTTCGAAATGAGGCTTCAGAACTGTCCCCACAGAGCAACAAATTCCAAAATCTGAGGGGAAACTTCTGCTCCTGGGCAGCCTTGAGAATGGATTTATACTGTTTGTAGAATTGGAATGAATAATGCAAAAAGAGTTAATGAATTATTTCCTAGAATCCCAGAATTGCTGAGGAAGGAAAAGGCCCCCAGGACCATTAAGTCTAAGCTGGGCCTGATGCCCACTGAGTGCCACCTCCAGCCCTTCCTTGGACACCTCCAGGGATGTGGATTCCAACACCTCCCTGGGCAGCTCCTGCCAAGGCCTGACCTCCCTTTCCATGGAGAAATTCCTCCTGATGCCCAACCTGAGCCTCTCCTGGCCCAGCCTGAGGTTGTTTCCTCCTGTGCTGTCGATTTACACATCGCTTTCAATGTGTGTCCAGTCCCCTGGCAATCAAATTGATATTAAATACTCAGATTGGAGCAGAAATGCCTCCATCCTTGTTATCCAGTGGACATGTCAGCACAGCTGCAATACCCCTGAGCAACAGCAATCATTTCTCTTTCCACAATCCCCTCAGTGCTGCTGTTGGGGTGGGTGGCAGCCAGAACAGACCAGTGTCAGTCAGTGACAAAAAATCTAAAAATTATACAGCAAGACAGCAGGTTATATTCCATGATGCACCACACACCAAGGAAGGTCCTGCANAGCAGGTTATATTCCATGATGCACACAGAGATGTGCACCACACACCAAGGAAGGCCCTGCCTATCTGGCCCAGTTTAGACCCAGTTTTTAGAGCCACAGAATTCTTGTCTGGGCCACTTGATGCCTTAAATGGCTCCCTAGAAACAGAGACTAGACAGGAATAAAGGAACCAAGGAGGGATTGATTGGAAAGGCCTTCAGAGGTACACTCTGGGCTCCAGAGGCTCCTGCCTCAGTGCATCCCAACATGAACTAGGACAGCTCCCGAGTGCTTCACACTTTTATATCAACATAAATTCACTAACCAGAGCCCAGCCAATGATGTGATTTCTTCTAGCTTGCCCCCTTTCTTTCCAAGATTGTGGTTTACAGTTTTTGTTTCTGGGTGCTCTTGAAGAGCAAGTTAGAGGTTTTGTTATGTCTATCTTAGCATAGAGAACAGCACTTAACAGCTACAAAAAACTTCAGAGTTACACTAGCAGTACAGGATTTGAAAAATATAAAAGTTAAAACCTAAGGCATCACACTCACATCCCACCTGTAAATCTGCCAGGCCCTGGCTGGTGGCTCCATCATTTCTCGCAGTGCTTCTACCCTGAGTATGAGCATCAGAACAGCTCCACAAGCCCCCAGATGTGCTGATTCCACCCCTCCAAGGAGCCCTTTTGTTCAATAATTCTGACCTTCTGTATTAACTTGCCAACATGAAGCAAGCAATGGCTACCCTCATCCCATAGCTGACCAAATCTCTTTGATTTTCCCATATTTAAATCCAATCATTAGTTGCTTCAGAGGCTCCTCCTACACTGTGGTCTCCTCCCTGAAGGCATTACAGAAAGTGCAAAATTTGTCCACTGCTGGGATGAGCTCTGAACCAGAATAATTCAGTCAGCTGGAGATGGGCAGGTCTTGTCAAGGTCTTGTCTAATGATATCCTGATAGCAGCAGCTCTTCCTAGCAGTTCATCAGCACTGAAACTTTTCAGTTTCCATCTGTTTCCTCAAAGTTCTACCAGGTAAAATGAGCAACTGAGTACACAGTGATTATAATTTCCTTTCACTTTTCTGGGCTGCTGTCAGTGTTTGTTTGTTTCACCGACAGTCCCTGGCTTATCTTTCTTGCTTCTTCAGTGTCCCATGTCCCAAAAAGATGAAATGAGGCTTCTTTTCTGCTTTTTCAAGGTTGTTTATTTTTCTCTTATCAGAAGCTTGGAGGCACAGCCAGCACTGTGACCTCCAGGAACACAAGGGCAGAAAGGCAGTGGCTACTCACAGCAGCTACCTTTGATATCTAATATTGACCATTAAGAAAACTCCATGTACTTTGTTTTGTTCCCAACACCAGTAA
>VZTN01013720.1:21086-49516 GCA_013400515.1 Erpornis zantholeuca | reverse complement strand
GGTCGCTGGCTAAGCCATTTTTGAGGAGGTCTGGGGGCTAAAGAAATTCCCAGAGGAGCAGAAGAAGCTTTCAGGCTTCCCTGGACTCCGACACAAAGGGGCACTGAAGATCATTTAGTTCCAACCCCAATTATTTCTCTAGCAGAAGTTTTAGAAGCACAGACTGATACATCCATGCTTATCTGGCTTGTTTTGTTTGCACTTGCATTTCTCTAGGCTCATTTGCATGGCTGTGAACTGTTGCTCACCTTTCTGTGATGATCAAAGTTACACCTCTGGGAGAAGTTGTGCTCCAGCAGGCAGGTGGATCTGAAAAGACATTGAACCAACGCTCAAACATATAAAAGTTAACCTCTCTGCATCCTCATGTGTGTCCATAGCTGACCTGACAGGTACTGCAGGAGTCTGTCCCTGGGCATTGGACCAGGCGAGAATTCCCTACCCTTTGTAAATCACAGAATAGTAAAGAAAAATTAACTCCAGCTTTATTTTCACTGTATTCCTGCATGACACGGGGTGTCTTCACATTTTGTTATTAGCAGACTAATCCTGGTGACTCAGATTAAGAAGGAGCTTAATCCTTGGCATGTAGTCTGGAACTTTTCAGGCTTTGGAAACATGTTTGGGTGTTAGAGGCAGGAGTCTGATCTTAGGATACCTACATCTAGCTGTAGATTTTGCTGCATATATTTAAACAGTCATTTCCAGTGCCTCTCAGTTTCCCTTCAGTGTCCTGATGACCATGAACACCTCAAAATTCCCAAGCCTGTTTGAGAGCCCTACACAATGGCAGCTCCATAAACACGAAACACAACTAAAAATGGACTCTTCTTTACTGTGCATAACAAAGGTTTCACAAACCTGAGGCTGGCTCAGGCTCACCCAGCACTTAATTGGCACACAAAGCAAAACCATTAGGTGTATCAGCGGCTGCTGATGGCACAGTCCCTTTTGTGGGAGCTAAATTGGAGTAAACAATCCTGCCCAAGTCCCTCCAGGACTCAGGGAGAGGCTGAGTATCAGCTGTCCATCATGCAAACCCAGGCAGCTGGGCACAATTAGGCTCTCAAACAAACTGCAGTGAAATCACATTGCAGTGCAAACACATTATGCAGTCATTAGCACACTTACTCCACTGAAATGTAATAAAGCAGCCCTGATTAGCAGGCTCTGATGCATTAAAAAAAAAAAAATCTTCTTTTTATTTAATACTCTTTCACAGAGTGATGAGGAACTGTACAAAGGAAATCAGAGGGCAACACATTGGGCTTAGCACGGGATTGGGAGCAGGGGCTGTGCCTCAAGTGAGTCTCCAAAAAGTGGATCCAACTGATACTGACCATTTCCAACACTTAAAAGACAAGCATTTTTCCAAAGGACTGAGCTCCTGGGGAAGATTAGTTGAAACTCTCTAATTGGTTTTGCTCTATAAACATAAGAGATGATTTCTGTTTACGTTTGCAGAAGATTTTGATTTACAAACGATGTTTTGTGTCTTCCTCCTCAAGGAACCAGTACATTTTCAGTCTCCATGGAAATAATCTTTGTGAAGTAAATGGGATGTGCCAAATATTTCCTGAATTAGATGCAAAATATCTAGCTTTTGTTCAACTGTTCCTGGAGGAAAATTCCACTTCCTGAAGAAAAAGATCTAAATCCCTGAACTGTGGTTAAAGCAATGATTGCAGCATTAAGAAAGCACAGGAGTCAAGCTCTTCCAGTGGCACAGTGCAGAGTGACACAAGCAGTGAACAGAAAGATCCAAAACTCTTGGAACAGTAGCTGGAAGAAACTGTCAGGAAAAGAAGAGGAAAAGGAAGTATTATGCAACTCTGCTGCATTTTAGGGAGGACACAATGGATCTTTTCCCTTCGTAACTGCTGAAAAGAAAATTTCCTAAAATGTGGCTGATCCCTTTCACCCAGCTGTGAGAGCTGAGAAATTTAAAGGTTATACTCAGAAAAACTATTAATTAGACCATAGAATTATGGTCTGAGTTGGAAGGGACCTTAAAGCTCATCTTGTTCCACGAGCAGGGACACCTTCCACTAGACCAGGTCGCTCCAAACCCTGTGCAACCTGGCCTTGGACACTGCCAGGGATGGGGGTGGATAAAAAAAAGTGAAAAATAAATAAATGAATGAATGAATAAATAGATGAAAACAGTCAGTTACAAAGCACGTTACCTGAAAGAAGGGGGCAAGACTCAGCTTTAACAAAGGTGGATAAACAACTGCTTGGTGTTACTTGGGTGATCACTGGAAAGCTTTGGCATTGCCACAAGTGTCACAGAAGTCACTCTGAGCCTCACAGGCTGAGCAGTTTCACTGCCTAAAACCAGGGCCTGTGCCTATCTGCTCTTTCCATCATCAAATCACTGCAGAACACTCCAGAGGAACTCATCAATTCCTTTTTTCAAGGTTGTGTTCAATTATCTTCTGTGACGAACAAATGGTTCCCACTGAACCATATTGGCTTTTAAGTGTTTCAGCTCCAAAGCGATTAATTTCCAATGCTAATTAAACGCAGTTGGAAAAAAAACGGAGAAATAAACAATAAAAACACGCTTTAGAGAATGGAGTTTGAACTGGAGCACAGTTTCTCTCCATCAGTGTTGGCTGCAGACAGTTTGTAGGTGCTGATGTGGTCCATGAGCAGGGCTGAGAGTCTTTCCCACAAAAAAGTTGTTTATAAATATAAACTCTGTTCTTTCACTAAGCTGCTCATGCTTATTAGGAGCATTAATTATCAACTGCTCCCCTAGAAATTGAAATTCACACAGATGTGATTATCTCTGAAGTTTACAGCCTGTTGATCCCTGTTCTGCAGAGACATTAATTATCAGGAACTGTCACAACAAGTCCAACTGGTGATACAGCTTATGCAGATTTCCTTCTCACTCCCTCTCAAGGACACAGAATTCCCCTCCTCGTACCTGGTTTTCCTCTTTAGATAACAGCACTACAGGAAGAGAGAGGTTAAGTACAGAGCTTTTCCTAGAGGGGTTTATTTTGCAAATCCAAAGATAAAACTAAGTCCTTTTTTTTGGCCTCAAAAGTGCACCTAAAGACTCTGAGACCATGCAAACAACAAGTGTAAAACCACTTCAAAAGAGAAAATCCTGGTTCCTGCAAGTGAGGAGCAATGTTTATCTCCAGTGTTTACACAATATATTGCCTGAGGTAATTGACTGCCTAATAATGGGGGCTTAGGGCTTCTTCTTTCAGAGGACATTAATTATTTTGGTAAAAAACATGTTCAGCCTTTAAAAAATTCGCACTTCTGGGCTCCTCTCTCATCATCCTTATGATCTGTTCCAATAAGAGACCCCAAGGGGTTTATGACATTTACTACTTTGCAGGCCTGCCCCACCTAAGACTTAAGTCTGTTGCCATTTAAGGCACCTAAAAAATGCTACTGATGTCTGTGTAGTCAGGTCAGGTCCTTCAAGTTTGGGGTTTTTTGTGTAGCTGTTTCCAGAAGATACACGAGGAGGACAGACTTGGTTGAAACACAGCATTCCAGGTTTTGAAATTTTATTAAGGACTCAATTTATCAAATAAAATTAGCTCAAGGCAGAAGAAAATCCTGCATGTTTTTATTGGTTTAATCTTGAACCCTTTCTTCTCAAGTCATTCCTGCTCATGGAGATCATCCTTAATTTCAGACTGACTCCCCAGTGAGCAGTGCAAAAACTTGGTAGTTTTGAGACTCAAAACAAGTCAAAAACTCAGAGTTTTGAGACACCAGGTTCTCTACAAGGCTCCCAAAACACTGGGACCTATGTCCTGATGTTGGTCCCCTTATCTCATGGATCTAGAGCCTTCCATATCTAACTCTCACTTGGAGTCTGACCAAGGACTTCCAAACATCAGGACTTTGTCTCCTGCAGCAATGTACATCAGTTTGGTCCTGGATTTAAGATGTTCCTGTCTTTGATCCAAGAAATTCTTGGGATGCTTGCTATATATTTCCATTCAAAAATAATAATTAAGTCTTTTAAAAGTGAATTTGCTTTGCTGCAAATTTTCCTTTGGCAATATTTTGCCATCCAATTGTGTTTGAAGCTGAGTTTCTCTTTTAAAACTTAATGTAGAGGTCAAGGAGGGAAATTAGAAGGAAAGTAAGGGATCTGTTTTAGACAAGGGAAGAGTGTAAGGCTGCAAAAAAAGTCACTACAGTGTCAAATCAAATGGAAAAATTCATTTGATTTAACAACCTCATTATAAAGAACTTTTTTCTTATATCCAGTCTTAATTGAGTCATAATTAGTGTCAGACCATTACCCCTTTTCCTGTGGCAACATTCCATGGATGACATCCACACCCTTCAGGCAGGTCAGCCACAGCCTGGTGTCACCTGCAAAGGTGCTGAGCAATTCATTCAGAATTTCAAAAATACCTTCACCACTACTTTGAGTTAGAGAACAGCAAAAATTGCCTTACAAACAAAATTACATTTAGAGGAATTGATTTTTCCTGATGTTCACACATCAGTAATTTTTGTCCTTTCTTACCTTCTTTTGGCCAGCTCTCCAAATGACCCTGTTGCCACATTGTTCTCTGCAGAACAGATTCTCTTACTCTCCAGATCCTCCTGGTTGGGATTTAGGATGTGTCCTTCCATCCTTAGTGCTGGGGACAATGAGCAGAGCCATGACAGACACACTCAGAGTTCTGCATGCTCATGTATGAATGTCAGAGCTGTCCTTCTGTTTTCCTTCTTTCTTCTTTTTATTTTTCCTCTCTGAAAAAAAAAAAACACCAAAAAACAAACACCAAAAAACAAAACAAATCACAACCAAAAAAAAGACCCCTCCAAAACCAACAAAAAACCCCAAAAAACCCCCAAAAAAACCCCCCAAAAAACCACCAAACCAAAAAAAACAACTCAACATCTGTAGACTTTGGAAATATTTAGAAAGTTTTCATGGAATAATCATGCTATGGCCAGCAGGATGTAGTGACAAAGTTCACATAACCATTGCACATTAATGGTTATGGAATACACACTAGGACTTTAATATCACACTTGTAACAAGAGGTTTGTGGAGAAAATATCACATTTAAGCTTCTTTTCTGCAGAATTTATCTCTGGAAGTCTGGTCTTTATAATTTCAGTTTAAATGAGTCTGTTTTCTATGCTGAATCAGTGTCACAAGTCATTTTTCTCCAGAGAAAAGAATTCCTTCAAAATATCAACTTCTACCCTTTGCAATCTCAAATTGAATGATCTCTTTTTTACCCTGCAGTAGCCAATTTTTGATACAAATTATAGTTTGTTTTAATATGCCATATACTGTAGTTTAAAATTATTATTTTTTTTAAACACTTTTAAATATTTATTCAATCCACAAGAGTGGGAAAGCATCAGAGCTCCAATTCAGATTGTTCAGATAACAGTGGATGAAAAATTTTCAAGGAAATTCGAGTGTGCTGCTAGAACTTGGGAAGAAAATCCACTTTGGAACGGAAGGAAGGGACAGAAAACACTTTTACCACTTTAATACTACTTCAAACAAATAGTGGAGTCCCCATCCCTGGAGGCATTTGAGAGACCTTGGGGGCATGGGTGAGTGGTGGCCTTGGCAGTGCTGGGGGAAAGATTGGTGTTGATGATCTCAGAGGGATTTCCTCTCTGAGATTCATCTGTGAGTCTGTGAAATGCACAGTAAATAAATGAAAGAAAACTAAACACACAGTTAATAACCCAAAACCTGCTGCCTCTCTGCTTCAAAACAGCAAAACACACTTGAGCTCTTTGCCTCAAGTATTTCTACTTGCAGATCCAAAGATATTTTCCTAGATATTTCTGCAGCACTGTAGCCATTATGCACTCTCTGGAAGAGAAGTATTTCCTAAACAAATATGGTTTGAGTTGAAAGGAATTGATGTGTGGGGTGATGGATACAGAATGAGAAATGGTTGTTGATTCTATCAGTGCTTACAGGCAGCCAGTGTGAGTTCTGCTCCGCTCTGAGCTCTCGTCCAGACACCTCTGAGTGTCACGATTCCTATAAATCCTAAAGCCAAATTAACTTGCATTTCATTTCCTGCTGAAATCTCCTTTCCCAGCAGCTAATTTAAGAAGCTGCCTTGCTCTCCTGTTTCCATGAAGGCCATGGCCACTCCTGGAGCAGCAGGAATTCCACCAACGCCAAGTGAAGGCCTCCCAAATCCAGAGCTGATTTCGTTCCCTCTCCTCAGGTCATTTCAGAAAGTTCTGGTTCGTGTGTTTATTGGGAGGACAGGCCCTGTGTGTAACATTTCTGGGGGTGAATATTGAGTGTGTCTGAGACCCCAGGGTGGGAATACATGATTGATGTTTTGCTGCTGTGCCAGCACGGCCTGGAGTAGAGATGTGACCCCGAGTCGCACATTGGGGATGGAGCAGGAGGCAGTTCTTTGCCAGAGCTGTGGTAGACCTGCAGGAAAATCAAATCCTCTTTATCCAGACCAAAAAGAGTGGTTTGTATATTTCTTTTAGTTTTTGGTATTTTTTTTTTAATTAAAGTAAAAATTAAAAAATGCCCCATTGGGCTTAAGTCCTTTTGTGGACTTAGAAAGATGTGCCATCAAATTTATCAAACACCTTCACTCCATGACTATTATAATGTAGCTTTAAAATGCTTTCATAGAATTTCACCATCTTTCCTTTTTCAAATGGCTGGTTTCAAAGTTTATTTCCTTGTGAAGTCAAGGACAGAGCTGAAATTCCCCTTCATAATCTGTCCAACAGTATATGTTTACATTAAACACATGAGTACAAAATTAATAGGACTGCAAGATTTTGCTAATCTTCTGAAATGTTCTAAAGGGCCTTTTAAAAAATAAATAAAAGAAGTCTGTCATCAAAGGCAGAATCCAATGTGTCATGTTTTATGTGAACACAGCTCATATCTGATTGATCTCATTCAGGAAAGGCTCATCAGCTGAAAAAAAAAAAAATGGGATTATTTGGAGCTCTGGTATCTATTGCTGTGTTCAAACTGACACAGAAGGAGATGAATTTTTTTAACTCCCATTGGCAGCTGTGCCACTGTGTCACTGCAGATCAGCCATGCAGGGATTTATCTTTGTGCCCCTGAGATAAATTTCATCTCTTAGATAACAAAAGGGTGAGAGGGAGAAACCAGCTGGTAGAATATCTGACCTACAGGGCAAACAGGCAAACTGAACTCCAATCAAGTCTTTGTTGGGACTGAATGCCAAGACCTGCATTAGCTCTGCTCACCCTTGAGGAATTCCTGGTAGCTTCCAGCTGGAATTATGGCACCACATGCTGATAATTCCCAAAAGTCCTAGTAACTTGTGTGGTTTTTATGGAAGTACAGACAACAGCCTTGCACTGACAGAGGGAAGGTTCAGATGGGGCATGGGGAAGAAATCCTTCCCTGTGAGGGTGGAATTTTGGAGATGCAAAGCAAAGCACAGCAGCACAGGCACAGCTGAGAAGGAATTTAATCTATCCCAGCGAGCTCAGGGCAATGGTTTAGTTGTGCATTAAAATCTACAGGCATCAAAGGTTTTAAAACCATCAGCAGAGAGGTGGCAAAGACTGATTTTCCCATTATTATTTCATATCATTATATTTAAAAGAGCTATACATATAAACATGAGAAACATTACTTATTGAGAGCAAAGCCAAAAGTGCAGAATTCTGGTGGCAGCACCACCAGAAGTGATAAATTAATTGATAAATGAAATTTATCTCAGGGGCATGAAAATAAACCAAAATATATTAAAAAAAAAAAAGCCAAAACAATGAAGCCAAACCCAAAATCCAGCAATGAAACAAACCTTCCCTCCCAGAAAAATTAGCTAACTACCATAGCCTTTGTAAATTCAGTAAGTTTAGGATACCAGCTCTGGGGTTGCAAACCAAGCAGTTTCCAGTAGGTTTTTATTAAAATTAAGGAATACACAAGATACTATTACCATAAGTTGCCTAGAGGAGTGGGAGTGGGTGAGTTGTTTGGTTTATGTTTGGGTTGTTTTTTTTTCTTTTTTTCACGATTGGGAATAAGATTTTTTTTCTATGTCTGCATAAAATATAAACGAACTCTAACATTCTTATAAATAACAAAATTCTCAGAGGCCTCTCAACAAATTGCCTACAAAATGCAATTCTTAGCAACCAGTAGATTAGTAATTTATGCTTAACTCCTGTGGGCTTTTCTGTTTGGTGGNAAAAAATTAAAAGCAAAAATTAATAAAAAGTTCTTCTGTTTTGTCTGGAAAATAGCTCTGCAAAGTTTGCCCACAACCTGCTAGAGAAAACCATCTGGCTTGAGAAGGGGCATCATAAAATCAACACCACCTTAATGCAAGTGAGAAATGTAGCAATTCTTTCACAAGCTTTGACCAAAAGTGGCTTAACAAGCAGAGGTATTTAAAAAAAAAAAAAAAAAAAGAAAAAAAAAAACCCAAAACTGGGAGAAATACTTCTGTGGTAGGAAAGTTTTTGTTCAGAAAAGAAGGAAGGCAAGAAAGAAGGAAGGGAGGGAGACAGCTGAGGAGGAGGTGCATCCAAGTCCCTTCCAGCAGTGCTGTCGCAGTTGGATGAGGAGGAGGAGAGGAAGAAAAGAATCCCTGGCTATAAAAATAACAATTATCCACTCCTCCCCTCTGGATCCTCCCCAAAAGGAGAGGGAGGAAGGCACAAGCAGAAGGAGCTGATGAGTGGGAGTATCACTTTACACACTGTTGTACCCAAATATGTGAAGAGCCAGGGACCAAAGAAGACAATCCTAATTAATTTCACTCTAAAGCATATAATTTCCAAAGAGCCCCAACACGAGTTGTGTTCTGCTCTGTGTTGGTCTGAAGTTATTTCAGCAGTGCTCTTACACTGGAATGTGAATGATTTTTGAAGATTTCGGTGTACACTGAATTCCAGTCTGATGGGATGAACATAATATATTATTAATTTGCATCAGCGTTTCCTTCTTTCCTTCTTTCCTTCATTTCTTTCCTTCGTTTTCCTATGCATTTAAGCAAAAGTCATGCACTTTGGAAATGAAGCCAGCAAAAGAAAGTTCTCTCTGGTAATTGAGACTCCAAGTTTTTCATGCTTAATAATCCTACTGTTTCTGCTGTTTTGCCACCAAATTAATTCCATGTCGAGGCAATGTGTCCTAAAAGGAGCAGCTGCCAAGATAACCTTTTTCAGAGCCATTATAATACAAAATAGAACAGGGTTGGTAGACTGCAAAGAGAAGTGAAAAATTTGGATTCTCATCCATGTTGTCCACAGTGATTTGCACAGACTGCTACAAACAGCACCCAACTCCTTAAAAAAATAAAATAATAACAGCCACAATCTTCTTATCACCTTCATTTGCTGTAGAGGCACACATTAGAAAGAGGAAAAATTTACACCAACTTCCTCAGTTCACTCAAGAGATACTTTTCTACATATTTTTAAAGCTCTTTACTAGTTCTTCATAATTTCCTTATTAAAGGCAGAGATGAAAAACTATTGCTTCAGCTGGCAAAAATAATTAGGCCTGGGTGTTCTCCCTGAAGGTTTGGGCAAGATCTCCCTACCAAGATTAAGCCCAAGGGAGTAAGTGGTGCATTAGAAATTGAAAATATCAGGTCCAAATCACCATTTTTTCATGCATCACATGAGCAAGGTGTTTTTGTAAAGGGCTGAAGGCAGAGCTGATGAATCCAAGTGCCTCTGGTTTAGGAACAAAGGGTGGCTGTGATGTGGCTGTGATGTGGCTGTGGTGTCCCACAGCAGACAAGCAGGGTGGGGACCAGCACCAGAGCTGTGGCTTTCCAGCTATAGCTTTAAAGACATAAAAAGCTACAGATTTTTACATCTGTGAGAATCGATTCTGTTGCCTCAGGACCAACTTTCTGCCCCTCTTCACTGCATCCCTCCTCATCCTCCTGGGCTGAGCAGCCTTGGTGCTTAAACCAAGTGCCACATAGAAGAACCAATTATGGAGGAAACTCAGCTTGACCTTCAAAAATTACTGATTCTTTGCCAAAGGAGCATAAATGTCTTTATTTTAGGCTCGTTCCCAGGGAATTTGAGGGCTCCTTTGGAATGCCTCCATTATTGCAGGGTGATTCCCCTTCCTTCCTGTGCAGTCACTCAGGAGTTGTGTGGAAGTTGAGGTGTCAGACCCCAAATGTTCCTTTGGGAGGGCTGGGTCCCACTTTTCCTGGGTACACCTGTGGTTTTCTGTGTTTCCAGAGCTGTAAAATGGAGATGTCCCTTTGATCCATCACTCAGTGAGAGCAGAAATAGGACAAAGTTCACCCTCACCTGAATTTTCACTTCCAGTAAAATAAAAGGAAAGGAACACCAGGCAGATCTTCTCTATCTGCACTAAATAACAGTAAACTTTATACTTTTACAGTGCTTGAGTAAACAAAGGTAAGATTTGTTACTGAACTTGTTTCTAGATTAAAAATTTTCTCAGAAGAACAGCAGAGTAGTTTACAAAAAGTACAATGAAATAAAGAAAAATAGAGGAGCTCATGTATTTATTCTTCAGTAGAATTACAAGGAAAACACGTCAGTGAAAGAGGTGATGTTGTATTTTTTAATAATACCAGAGAATTATCTGGGGGAGGCAGCAATAGAGATATTCATTAATATCCAATAATGAAAGAAATGCAAGGAGCAAATGCTGCTTTTCTTATCTTGGCAAGAAGTTGTGTTAAATTTATTTGGAACTACTTAAGGAAATCAGAGGGAATTCATAATTTTAACGTTCAAGGTGTCACATAGTTTTAGATGGCACTGAAATTGCAGCACTGGACTCCAGAAAACACTCAAACATTAAAAAAAACCATGAAATCCTACACTGTCAAAAAAAAAAAAAGTGCAGAATGCATCTACAAAATATGTAGATGGAGAACTGCAGCTAGGAAATCTGGGAGGTGGGTTTTTGTTTCTGGTTTTTTTTTCCAAGAATAGCTGTACAGATAGAAGAACCTCTGATTTTATTTGACATGTGTCAGTAGCATAAAAATGCCCAAATAAACCAGACAATCATCACTCATGAAATGTCAGTCTGCTCTAGGCACACTCCATGAAAAACCTCTTTCACAAGAGCTAGAAGTGAATATTTACTTACAGCAAACTCCAGCTTAAAATATTTTCTAATCGCTTGAAAACCAAAAAAAGAGCATTTAAATCCTCTCCAAAATCCATCCTGAGAAATGTTTTGCCTCAGAAAGAAAGGAGTTCAACAGTAGGAAAGGAAAGTTACACAATGTAAATTTACATACCTGAATAAATGATCTCTAGCCCTTGAAACAGGCTGGAGGAAATCACAGAGCTGATAATCTCATTAAAAATGTTACCATAGTAATGGAGAGTTTAACACAATGGCTAGAAGTGTCTAGAACCCCAAAAAATCCTCCAAATTTCAATATACACTCAGTGAGACATTACCTGATTGAACTTCAGCCACTGTATTAAATCAACTCCACATCACTGGGAAAATCTACAAAACCTGAATTCCTTTTAGCAAAAAACAACCCAAAAAACAACCTTCTTACCACTCTGTTGGTGTGCAGAGTCCTTACACATCCTGCTCTCACCGATTTGCAGCTCAAGTTGAAAAAGTTGGAACTAACTGCTTAAAAATTGGAATTAACTACTTAAAATTGGAATTAACTTCAGAATTGGAATTAAGTACTGAAAGCTCCTTCGTGCTGTTGGCAGTCACTGCTTCCTCTCTCCAGGGCACCTGCTGAAAATTCCTGTCTAAAACTGACAATCCCACGTCTTATATAATTTCTTGCAGTCACTTCTTATTGCACAGAAATCTGAACATATTGACATAACATTTCTATAGGTTACTGCAGAGCAAAGATCCATCCTGACACTGAAAAGGATAGAGAGGGACCTTAAACCCAAAGCCATCCAAAATCCAAAGAAGCTTTTTTCAGCTGAACTAAGCCAGCTGTTCCCAGGGACTGTGTGTTCCCTCCTGGCACTGCCAGCCCTCTCGCTGCCCTCTTCGGAAGGGTGAGATGAGCAGGGGAGATTTCCTCTGATCCAGAGTTTGCAGTGGCAAAAACGACAGCCTGAGGAATTCCTGGTCCTTCAGACTCACTGCCTGCAGCAGGTGACACGTGAGGGCAGGTGGAGGTGATGCCTTAGGTTTTAATTTTTCTATGTTCCCAGCCCTGCCCTGCCCAGTGTCACTCTGAGGTTCCCTGGAGCTCGTTCAGTGCTGTTCTCTCATGCTCACACACACACAACAAAGCCTCTCCAGCTCTCCAAGGACACCCAGACCCTCCTAGGCCCAACAACTGCAAACCACAATCTTGGGGACAGGGGGGCAAGCTTGGGCAAATTCCATCCTTGCCTGGCTTCTGCTTGGGGAATTGATGCTGAGATCCAAGTGGGAAGAACTCGGGAGCTGTCCTTGTCCATGTTGGGATGCACTGAGGCAGGAGCCTCTGGAGCCCAGAGTGTACCTCTGAAGGCCTTTCCAATCAATCCCTCCTTGATTCCTTTATTCCTGTCTAGTTTCTCTTTCTAAGGAGCCATTTAAGGGACATGGTTTTGTGTGACCTGGACATAAGGAGAGACCCCAGTGTTTCTTCAGCCACCTACAAGGAAGGCAGAGAGAATTTACTGTGAGGTTCCTCTTGGAAGTGCATGGTGGTGAGACAGAAGGCAGTGGACACAGGTGGAGACAGAGGAGGTTAATGTATAAAATATTATAACACATTTTATATATGCTGTAATACAGAGTGATATATGTATAATATATAGTGGCTTCAAATAAAAAGATGGGAGAATTCAGTTTGATATTAGGATGAAATTCTCCCCTGTGAGGGTGGGCAGGCCCTGGCACAGGGTGCCCAGAGAAGCTGTGGCTGCCCCTGGATCCCTGGCAGTGTCCAAGGCCAGGCTGGACAGGGCTTGGAGCAACCTGGGCTAGTGGAAGGTGTCCCTGGCCATGGCAGCATCTCCAAAGTTTCCAAAGTTTCTCCAAGCAACCTGTTCCAATATGTGATCAATATTAGGATGAAATTTTCTGTATGTATGGAATCATAGAATCACTGACAGGTTGGGGTTGGAAGGGACCCCAAAGCCCACCCAGTGCCACCCCTGCCATGGGCAGGGACACCTTCCACTAGCCCAGGTTGCTCCAAGCCCCATCCAACCTGGCCTTGGACACTTCTTGAATATCTTGAATTTGATGGATTGTGATTCAATGTAGAACTCAATCTACCTATTTTTGTCATCAAACCTGCCCAATGAATGTCATAAAACATGTATTACAAATTTGGTTACTGATATTTTTCCTGGGAGATGTAATTAATTGCAATTGGTTGATGCATTACAGATCAATGCATAGGGAGATATTGTTAAACAAAGAAAAAAATAGTGATGATCTAAAGACTGCTAATTAATTGGGGGAAAAGAGGCAGAAGTCCTTGAAGCCATAAACTGTATTTGTTTATAATATCTGTTACCTCTTCAATGTGTTTCTTATTCGAGAAGAGAACATTAATTTGCCAGTCCTTGACCTGATTTTATTCCTTTATTCCATTCCTGGACCCGTGTGGGTAAATGGACTCAACAGGGTCTTGGTCTCAAGTCTGGGTGGCTGCAAGGTTAGGACTGCAGACCAAGATTAAGTCTGGATTTTTAATTCCTGCAGCAGTCCTGATCCAGCAATCAGGCAGCAATTCTTTTTCTGTCAAGGAGCCAAAACCAAAAGAATATTCTCTCATTTAAATCTGGCCTAGGTACTCAAGCAATTATAAATTCAGTATGAACAGAGCTGACAACTGAAATCCTTTCTTCTGGGTGTGTTAAACTGTTGGAGTCCAGGAAAGCTGGAAAAATTTTCCTGTCTCTTTTAAGGGTAATTTTTTCCCCCAAAGCACCCCAAGGGAACTTAGCTTTTGACCTAATTCCCTGGAAAAACCTCCCTTCACTTTTGGATGAACTAAAAGCATCAAAGGTGTGAGAAGGATTTTGTTTAGTTTACCACAGAGTGAGCATTTGTAGTTTTTAGGTTTTGCTAGGTTAATAGAGAAAACATGGAAAACCTAGGGTGTTGGCTCTGACTTCTCCTTCTTTCCTCTTCTTCTTCCTCTTCCTTCATCTCCATTTCCTGTGGTCTCCTCATTGGTGGAGGGATTTAGTTTAGAAAAGACATGTTAATAAAAATAATGGTTATTGATACAGAAAACAAAATAAAATAAGTAGCAATTGACAATTGGGTAAAAAAAGCTTTAAAAGCTGGATTTGTACACCTAAAAGGGAAGCAGGAGCCAGAGCACAAACCAAGATAAGAGAAAATAAACAACTCCTAAAAGCAACAAGAAGTTTCATCTCCA
This sequence comes from Erpornis zantholeuca, assembly GCA_013400515.1. Taxonomy (NCBI): domain Eukaryota; kingdom Metazoa; phylum Chordata; class Aves; order Passeriformes; family Timaliidae; genus Erpornis; species Erpornis zantholeuca. Next base: position 35,183 of record VZTN01013720.1, on the reverse strand, counting down.
AACATTTCGAGAGCATGGGACACTGAAAAAAAGAAAACAAACCAAGAAAAGCCAAGAGCCAGGGCTCCCTCATTAATCTCCAGTGGAATATACAGGAAACCACCAACAAATAATCAAATAAATAATTGCACCGTGTATAAATGTATAAATAAATACACTATTTAACAGTGCAGACATCACATGTTGAAATAAAAGCTTCCAGGGCATGCAGTCTCTTTTCACCTGAGGTTGGGAAGTTCAGGCACTGCACTCTGGGGGTTTGGTGCCCCCAGAAAGCTCTGCCTGAGCTTTATTTGGTTCTTCTGAGCCACCAGAGAATGGCAGCACAAAGGAGAAAACACCAGGAGAGAGCAGAGGGGACAAGATCCTGGGGAAGATCCTGTTCCTAACCCAGCTGAGGAGCAGGGGGAAAGGAATTTCAGAGCATTTTTTATGATTTCTGATGGAATTTGATCACCATCCATAAATAGCCATGACATGCTGCTTTTTCTGCACTGGAATGAAGAGGGTGAGATAAAATCCTGCCTTGTTTTCCTCATCACTAAAATGTAAAAGTTGGTTGTTTTTTTTCTACCAGTGGTTTGTGTCACTGCCAATTATAATTAACATTTAATTAACTTTCTAATTGACATTTTGGTATGCTTGCCCGATATGGAGGACTTACATGGTACAGAATTTCTGCAACAGACCTTTCATCACTCCTAAAATGCAATTTAGTGTCAGAAGTTGCTGTACTTCAAAAAGGACATTGGCAAAAAGGAAAACAATCCTGGAGAGGAATGTAAGGATTGGGTGAAGGTTGTGAAAAGCTCCCAGCATGCTGAGATATTTGCTCTGTGGGTTCCTGTCCTTTTCAGTCTGGAGTAGGCTTAAATTCATTTTGATGCAAGTCTTTATCCCAGTTTCCAGTGTTTCATGTCAATCCATGAGCTTTTCCATCTTATTTTCTCCCCTGTCCTGTGGAGGGAGTGCAAAGAATTGTAAAACAAAAAAAAAGTGATTAGAGATGACAATGCAAATGTGTTATTTGGAGCACAAAAAGGCTCTAAAAATATGGAAGAATATAGCAAAAAACATGAGTTTTTATTGGGTTTGGAGAGCTTTTCATTTTAAAAAAATAAGTATTTTGAGTGTCCTGGAACATGATTTAAAACCCATCTTTCCATAACACTATAAAATAATAATAACAGTAATAATAATAATAGCAATAATAATAATAATAATAATAATAATAACACTAAAATAATAGCTAAGTAAGCAGCTATTGTTTCAAATAATCTTCAATGAACCTCCCTTCTATAAATTCCTCTAACTCTTATATTTCCCTCATTACACTGCTGGCATCCAAGGCATCTACGATAAGGAAATCCAAAATATATTCACAGGTTATTTCTTTTTATTGGTTCTAGAACTTGTCTGCTGTGGTTTCACTGCAAGTTTTCTATTGCTTCTAGCCTAAGAAATACTGAGAAATAGGTCCCTGCTCATTTTCTGTTTGAGATTTTGCTAATGTCTTCTCCACAGTTCCCTTTATAGCTTTTCCAAGCAGAAGAATTTCAGTTTATTTAATGTATGCATTTGCAGAATGAAATAGATTAAATTTTATTCTTGGAGCCATATTTGTTCCCGTCCTACATTCATTATCTTTACCTCTTTTATGCCNCATCTTATTTTCTCCCCTGTCCTGTGGAGGGAGTGCAAAGAATTGTAAAACAAAAAAAAAGTGATTAGAGATGACAATGCAAATGTGTTATTTGGAGCACAAAAAGGCTCTAAAAATATGGAAGAATATAGCAAAAAACATGAGTTTTTATTGGGTTTGGAGAGCTTTTCATTTTAAAAAAATAAGTATTTTGAGTGTCCTGGAACATGATTTAAAACCCATCTTTCCATAACACTATAAAATAATAATAACAGTAATAATAATAATAGCAATAATAATAATAATAATAATAATAATAACACTAAAATAATAGCTAAGTAAGCAGCTATTGTTTCAAATAATCTTCAATGAACCTCCCTTCTATAAATTCCTCTAACTCTTATATTTCCCTCATTACACTGCTGGCATCCAAGGCATCTACGATAAGGAAATCCAAAATATATTCACAGGTTATTTCTTTTTATTGGTTCTAGAACTTGTCTGCTGTGGTTTCACTGCAAGTTTTCTATTGCTTCTAGCCTAAGAAATACTGAGAAATAGGTCCCTGCTCATTTTCTGTTTGAGATTTTGCTAATGTCTTCTCCACAGTTCCCTTTATAGCTTTTCCAAGCAGAAGAATTTCAGTTTATTTAATGTATGCATTTGCAGAATGAAATAGATTAAATTTTATTCTTGGAGCCATATTTGTTCCCGTCCTACATTCATTATCTTTACCTCTTTTATGCCCCTGTAGTTTTACACAGTGGCACTTTGAGATCTTCTCTCTTGTTCTCTTATTCTTTCCCTAATTTTTCACATAATACCTGCTTGCTGAACTCCCTCTAAAGCTGATATTTCCATATAATTATTCGTGATATGATTTCAAGAGCACTTTTGTGAGCACCAATACTGTTTTAGAGCCTACCTCCTGAACTGGCAGAGCTGTTTTTCATCACCTGAACCCCTCTTGCCACCTTTTTTCTCTGTCCACACAGCCCCGTGGGAGCTCTCTGAAGGAGTTCACTGATGGATTCATGCTCTGCATTAGGAAAATTTGTATCCCTCAGCCTTTGCCACCTCTGTGGCAGCTTTTGTTTTGCAGGGAGACTAATTAGACAACAGATTTATGTGGGTGGGTTCCTACTGCAGACCTTCTAGGACCCTTTTTGGACACTCCAAGATCGGGGACTTCCTCAGAGACACTCCATGAAAAATTAAAGTTCAGTCCAAATCTTCTGTCCAGTGCCTTGCTAAGAGGCTCCAGTGTTAAGAGACAAAACTTGCACATTTTGAAGCATTTCTGTACTCCTAATACACCAAGTTTATGCACATGTATCCACTAATACTTTGCATTTTGTATTTTTTATATTTACAATTTTACACTTTATTGCTGGTAAATGAACAACCATTACTGCATTTTTCTTTACCATCACAAGTACTGAAAGGAAATTTACCCTGAAATCTGAAAGGAGACTTGGGGGTTTTGGACTAAATTATGTCCCTGCTCCTTTCCTGCTGCAGAAAAGAAGGTCTGGTTCAGGAGGCCATGTAATGGTGCATGAGATAACAGCAGGATCAGCACAGGTGTCCCTTGAAGTTGAATTACAAGTTTTTCCTTTCCCTGTAATCTTTAATAAACCATCAGAGCAGCAGGGCCTATGGGAACCATTCCAGGCAATTCTAACTTGCTGCATGTTTTTGAAACAGAACCAGAGATGCATTTAAAAATAACATTTCTTGAATGGGAGGTTAAAAAATTTCCTTTTATTTCACAGAATCATAGAATCCCAGCATGGTTTGGGATTGGAAGAGACCTCAAAGCTCATCTTGTTCCAGCCCCTGCCATGGGCAGGGACATTTTCCACTAAAAGAAGTTTCTCCAAGCCTGTTCTGACCTCACAGTAATTATTTAAAACCAAATCAGTTCCTAATGAGGTTTTCCTCTTTTCTTCTCTGCCTGCCTCCATCTTGTATGATTTCACTTTTCACCCCTGCTGTTTCTCCTGGATTTTGGTTTCTCGTTTTCTCCTCACACAGATTACAGCAGCACAGGGTTTTCTTCTATCCTCAGTAGCAGTTCAGTGGTCTAGGATTTAAAGAATGTGATCCAATTCACTTTCCAGAAACACCATTAGCTGTCACCTGCATTATGTTTTCCCTTGTGTTTACCTTGATATTACTCAGTAATTTCTCTGGTACTTCAGATTTCCATTCCTGGCAGCTTTCATGCCAGCTCACACTGTTGCCTGCCATTCATGAAGGTGAAAATCATAAATAATTATGATAATTATTTGATCCTCTATTTGCTGTGAGCACGGCTGGGGTGTGTGGCAGTGACAAACCCATGACCTGTGTGTGACCCATGCTTGGGAATCCTCCAGGGAATTTGTGTTCTTGTGAGAAGGCACCTGTGGTCTCCAGTGCTGAGGGGAGCAACTGCCCCAGCGAGCAGAACCTTTTATTCCTTCTAACTTTGTGGTGGAGGATGCTCTGGAATCACCAGATGGGATCTAAGGATGTGCTGTTTGTCCAGATGGGATGTAAGGATGCACTTTCTGTCTGGATGGGATGTAAGGATGCACTTTCTGTCTGGGTGGGATGTAAGGATGCACTTTCTGTCTGGATGGGATGTAAGGATGCACTTTCTGTCTGGATGGGATGTAAGGATGCACTTTCTGTCTGGATGGGATGTAAGGATGCACTTTCTGTCTGGATGGGATGTAAGGATGCACTTTCTGTCTGGATGGGATGTAAGGATGCACTTTTTCTCTGGATGGGATGTAAGGATGCACTTTTTCTCTGGATGGGATGTAAGGATGCACTTTTTCTCTGGATGGGATGTAAGGATGCACTTTTTCTCTGGATGGGATGTAAGGATGCACTTTTTCTCTGGATGGGATGTAAGGATGCACTTTTTCTCTGGATGGGATGTAAGGATGCACTTTTTCTCTGGATGGGATGTAAGGATGCACTTTTTCTCTGGATGGGATGTAAGGATGCACTTTTTCTCTGGATGGGATGTAAGGATGCACTTTTTCTCTGGATGGGATGTAAGGATGCACTTTTTCTCTGGATGGGATGTAAGGATGCACTTTTTCTCTGGATGGGATGTAAGGATGCACTTTTTCTCTGGATGGGATGTAAGGATGCACTTTTTCTCTGGATGGGATGTAAGGATGCACTTTTTCTCTGGATGGGATGTAAGGATGCACTTTTTCTCTGGATGGGATGTAAGGATGCACTTTTTCTCTGGATGGGATGTAAGGATGCACTTTTTCTCTGGATGGGATGTAAGGATGCACTTTTTCTCTGGATGGGATGTAAGGATGCACTTTTTCTCTGGATGGGATGTAAGGATGCACTTTTTCTCTGGATGGGATGTAAGGATGCACTTTTTCTCTGGATGGGGTGTAAGGATGCACTTTTTCTCTGGATGGGGTGTAAGGATGCACTTTTTCTCCATGAAGACACCGTCCCAGTGGAAGGGGTTGCCCAGGGACGCTGTGCCATCTCCATGCTCACAGGTTTCCCAGCCCTCAGCAGCCTGGTGTGACCCCAGTGCTGTGAGCACGAGGTTGGGCAGGACCTCCTGAGGCCCTTCCCAGCCTGAATTATCCATGAGTCCATGACATCTTCCATTTCACAGCACAGTGCAGCTATTAGACAAATATGAGACCACATCCCTAAGCACAAGGAAGAGAAAAGAAAGAGGGAATGCAGAAAGTATTCACATAATTTCAGTTTCAAGCAGAGTTCTCCTTCTCCAGCTGATCAGAGATGAGGAAGGATCAGGACATACACAAAAAATTTATTCCTTCTGAATGGAAATGAGAAATTAAAGATGTGGAAAATCAATCACCAAAAAGCCCAAAACACCAAGTCTTGCTGTTGCAAACCAAATTTGTAAATCCACTCATCAAATTAAACTCTGTGCCTAGATTAATGTTTTTGGCTTTGATAAATTTGGAATGTGATGTTGAATACTGTTTTTTTTTATTTTCTTAAGACTTCTGCCTCTGTTATAAATGAAACAATGCAGGAAAAAGACTCCAGGACATGAAAGATTAATCCTACCTCACCTACTCTGACCAGGAGCATTTTTTGATAAATTAATTTCCTTGAACCATTAAAGCCTTGCCCCTTCCCATAAATTGTGTTGGAACTTATCTCTAATTATAGGTTATGTGTCCAGCCAGCTCTGATCTTCTTTCAAACACCAAATCCGTCAACAAAATTTATCCACATCAAACTTCTTATGTTTAATGATGGCACCAATGATGAAATCATTCATCAGAATTACTTTCCAGTTATGATAAAATCAGTATTAAAGCACTGGTGACCTGCACTTAAACAGCTTCCAGGTGGAAGAAAGAAGGATTTTGAAAGTCATACTGCACACATGCATACAAAATAATACAGAATACTTGTTAAATTCCTCCAAACTCTTACTGCATTGATTAGCAGTCAAACTGTCAGGGATCTGACCTATTTGCTCTTCCACATAGCATCCTTCTGACATTTACTGTAAGGAGGGGAAATGTGCCTCCTCTTCCAGTAGGATCTGGCAGCAAATGAGGAAAGTCAGTGAAGGAACAAAGAAAGGAAGAAACTGGGAGTGGTGACAGACATATCCTGGTTTGCTCTTGGCTTGTTTAAATTAATGATACATTATCAAATGTGCACACGAGCTTTTTATGCATTCTTTGGACCATGGAAATGAGAGATGAGAGAGTTGCACTTCCAGGTTTTGCTTCTTCTGGGTGGTTACACAGCAGGAAATGCTTCAGAAATGCATTCAGAGCCTTGTCCTCAAATCTCAGCACCCGTGGATCTCCACAGGTGAGGCATTGTCACTGGGAGCTGGTGTCTGTGGCATGTAGAACAGGGAGGGGGTGGCCCCTGGTTTTCCAGAAGAAGAGAGTGTGACAGGATCCATATCCATTGTGAATGTCAGTTTAGGAACATCCAAAGCAGGATCCATATCCATTGTGAATGTCAGTTTAGGAACATCCAAAGCAGGATCCATATCCATTGTGAATGTCAGTTTAGGAACATCCAAAGCAGCTGCTCAGATCAAGCACTTCCCCTCCCAGCGTCTCGGTGTGGGGACCAGGACACAGCCCCACCTCTGTGCCCCTGAACACTCAAACTGCACATTTCCTTCTCTGCCAGGTCAGATATTTTTGCCCTGGCAAGGATGAGGCATAAAGGAAAAGCAGTGGGATTCCAGTTAACAGAGCACCCTCTCAATTGCACTGTTCACATTAAACAAGCTCAGGGATTGATGCAAAGGAGCTGCTCAGACCAATGAGTCAGGCACTCCTGGGCATGGCATGAAATTGTTCTATCTATCAATCACAGGCTGGAGTGTTCTCTCTGTACTGCACATGTAAAAGTACATTAAATTGGGACTATTGTACTGTGACATTTCTATTCTAGACAATTGCCAGTTAAATCAATGCACATTTTATCATGTCTTGCGATGTCTGGAAATAGTCTCCTGCACAGTGCCTTGTCAAACACTTTGGCGTGAATATTTTCTCAGGAGAGCTCTGCAGTTCTGCACAGCCAACCTAGACTGGGGTAAAAAAACCCCATCTGGGTCAGAAACACTGTTTTTCATATCCTGCTGCTGCTCTGGTGTGGGAGGAATTCAGGAGCACTCTGCATTTCCTATCAGCGAGGAGAAAAGTGGAGTAAAGCTCTTCCCAGCCCTCCCTCCACCACCACTGGGCTACACATGGCCTGGCAAGTGGGCTGCAGAAGAAAACATCAACTTCTGAGAACTGGAATAAAATCTGATTGGGATGAGCCAGAATTTGGGACTTTGCCATTCCTTCACCTGGGTAAAAAAGCAAAAGCAGGGCAGACATGAATTCCTGATCCTCTTCTCTGTTTAAGCCTGAATCAGAACAGAAGATAGAACAAAGAATATTAAATCACATTTGTAGCAGAATTTTTGAGAGAGCGTGGGCCTGATTGTCTCATGGAAGAGCTTTGAGCTATCCAGGTAGGCCTCAGAATTTTGGGCCTATGTCGCAGTGATAAGCCTGTGGCACAGCAAAAATTGTTTGTTAAAGTGTGTTTGGTTTTAGATAACATAGTTATATTGTAACCATAGTAGCCATTTTAAGACTGAATTGTTTTGAATTCTTTTTCACTTTGTGTACCAATTAAAAGGCACCTGAATTTGTAAACTATCTGACCTCTATATAACCCAACATTTTGAGATAATAAAGCAGACAACTCATGATAAACCAAATTGGTTCACATCGTCTGTTGCTCTGTTCTCAGCCTCTGCATTTAGGGGCCCTGGCTTTTCATCTTTACACATTTCTCAAGTAAAGCCAAAACACTGAAATTATAGGCAATGCCAAGCCCAACATATCTGCAAAATGTGCAATTCAGGTGGGTCTTACTCTGATATATTTTCTGTCACTTAATTTCAGCATTTCAAACCACATTCTAAGCACAGACCTAAAGCCTAACCTGTAAGAGCCAAAGGACACTGACAGGGTTGGAGGCAGGAGGGGAAAATGAGAAATTGCCACCTAACTCACAGTAATCATGTGAGCAACCTGGGGTTGAACAGAACTGGCTCTTGCTCCCCAGCTCAACATTTCTTTGCCTGTTTGATAGCCTAGGAGTAAACACAGCTTTTAAAAATCAAACAGAACTAATTTATTAATGTATTCTTAGCACTTTAAGAATGATTAATGGTAATTTTCCAGTTTTACATTGGCAGTGTTTAGCTATTAGAAAATCAGTGCATAATGACACTGCAGAGGTATTTACTGTTCTACACTGGATAGAAAGATTCTGGGCTCAGAATTTATACACATGTGGCAGTTAGATGTGAAGGTTGGTAGTGAAATAGTTGGGTTCTTTTCCTTTTTGAAGGAACAGAAACAATATCTTTGGAGGGGGAATATAGTTACTTTTTGAAGCTACAGAAACTCGCACATAATCCAGGGGTGGTGGGAAATTCATGAAAAAGTGAATATAACATTCACTATTAGAGATTACAGCCAGGCATCCAAAGCTCTTAGAAGCTTTCTTCAACATCAACAAGCTTTAATAAGCTTGGACTTGGCAATCTTGGAGGTTTTTTTCCAACTTTAATGATTCTGTAGGAATAAAAGGACACCAGATCTCACTGCCAGTGACTCATGTTGTCCATCAACCAATTAGGTGGATAAAAATTGAGACATTTCCTTTCTTCTTCACAGAAATTCTAACGGGCCCCAAATGCTTCTTTGGAAGATTAAAAGCAACCAACTGTCTTGAAGGTGTTTTTTGGCCTTGGCACAATATTAGGAATATCTCAAAATTACCCCAGCACAGTTGTATTCCAAGTACTCCTGTTTATTCCCTTTGCAAAAATGCACAGGAGCCAAGAGTGGAGCACGAGCACATCCAAGTGACACCAGGCAGTGAAAAAAGACAAGGAACATGAGAGAATCAGAAAATAATCCCTGATTTGTGTTTAAAGATATTTAGGAAAAATTGACATCACAAGTACAGAATGGGAGCAGCTGACTGAAGCCAGTTCTTAAGGAAGGGATGTTTGGGCCATGGGAGTTTTTGTATCACTCCATTACAATGTGCCCTTGCTCAAAAATTGGATAAAAGGAGAAATTAGGATGTGGAACAGATTTTTACAGGTTTCTTTAGGCTTCCTTTCCTTATCTGTTCTTAGTGGCTCTGTGGGTTCATTGTCAGTCCAAGCTGAAATGAATCATTCCCAATCCAAAGAGGAGACAATAATGTCACAGCCATGGAAAGGCAGACAGCACTGGAAATATAAAGATGAATTTTGAGTGCCTGTGGAGCAGCTCTTCTCCCCTCAGCAGCACAAACCCACAGCTGAACAACCATGGAGTATCTGGAGAAAATACAGCCAAGGACAACAGTAATGGTCACAGGTCTGGAGACCACAACTTGAGACAAACAACTACAGAAAACGTGAAATTTAAGGAAATGGCTGAAATGATTTTTCAGGCTCCTCAGCCACATTTGCTGGAGGAAGAAGAATTCATTTTTCTATACACAGAACAAAAAGAAACGTGGAATGAGAAAGCTACAAATGAGACATGAAGAAAAACAAACAAAAAGAAGCCCACAGTTCTTCATTAGAGAGGGTCACCAGCAAGGAATAAGTCACCTGGTGATTGTGGACTCTGTTTTCCCTGGTCTGATGAATTACACTAATTTAGACTTGACCACTGTGAATGTAGTGAAACTTATTTAGGCCTGCTGGACAGCAATAAACTCTGTGATTTCAGAAACACAAATTCTTTCTTCATCTTTAACCAGGAACAGAAAGAATCTGCAGGGACCAGGCAGAAAGGGCAAAAATCAGGGAGCAAAGAGGAGAGAGGGAGTGAAGCTCCACCTCGAGTCCAGTGGATATAATGTGGTTGTTCAGAGAACAGAACTCCTTTGTGTTGTGTCCTTCTGCAGTGCCCAGCAGATGAAATCCCAGCTGAAGGAAACAGCCACTAAATAAATGCAAACCCAACTGTGTAAAAAGCCCACGTGGTCCTGCTGGATGTGTTTATTCTACAGGCTGATAAAAGTGCAGGATGAATAATGTGGTTTGGAATTTCTTTTTGGTCAGAAGGATGAAATTTGCTTTAATGTTTTTTGGGGTTTTTTTCCCCTCTGTTGAATGACAGAAAAATCCTGGTAATATGCTGTCAAAGTATCTCAAGTCTCATTTAGCACTTGTCTACTGCAAGTAGGGTCCTAATGTGTTGTCACAAAAGAGTGACACTTCTGGACACTGGATTTTCTAAATAAAGAATGAAATGACAAGATTTCTCCAGCTGGAATGGAGTTTTACACCCTGGACTTTTGAATAATGGCAGTAACTTTGAATTGTGAATATTAGGATGGCAATNATATATATATAAAAATCTAGTTTTTCACTCCACTATTCAAGCATTCCAGCAATTTTTCTTCAGAGGAACAAATCTATCATTTGCACTGAAGAAATTATAGTAATTCAATGGAGAGTATCAATAGTTGAAAAAAAAAATAAAACATCTATCAGCATCCACATCTCCTATCCTTGTAAAACTTGTAAAAACTCCGTGAAGTTGCCAGAAATCTTTCCTTAGACCTCAAAGGCACATGAACAGAGTATATATAATAATTGCCTGGCAGAACTAGGAAGGTAGACACATTTATAACTTGCAGCAGCAGCACAGAATACCTAATAAAATCCTGTTCTAAAAGGCATTTTTAATGAAGTCGATCATCAGCATTGCTCTCCAGTAACAATTAATAAAAAAATTGCAACAGAAGGAGCAACTTGCAGCGTTACAACAAAAGAACATGGTCAAATCTTTCTCTCCCTCTGTGTCCATGAAAGAAAAAAAAATAAATCAGTGAGTTTCACAGAATATTTACAGATTTTCTGTTCCTTGTGCAAAATATATGTCACTTTGTAAGTGACAGTGACATTCTGAAAGCTTCTTCTTCTGCCACACATCATCTTTCTAATTTGTGATCTGTAGTTCAAGTACCTGTGATTTTACACCACTCCCAGTTCAAATCCAGCTGAAACACTTGCATATTTTTGGGGCTGTAAGTGTTGGTAACAGCTTTTTTTTTTCTTTGCAAGGATGGAAAATTCTGAGATGCACTTTTATAATCCTTACACATAGAAACCTTTGCAGAAAGCCAACCAAATAAATAGTGGAGCAACAACTCAGGGAGGCTGGAACTGGATAATCTTTAAGGTGCCTTCCATCCCAAACCATTCTGTGATTCTGTGACATGGTTCATGAATAAAACACTTCTGCTTTCTTCCACATCCTTGTTAACCTGGTACAATATTCCTGCCTCTCTGGAAATCCTCACTGAAGCCATTGGATGTTGGATGCCTTCAGACCAATGGGTTGAGCCTTCATTGCATTCTTGGTTTTAAAGTATTCTTAATTTTTAAATTTCCTTCTACCAGACTCTCACAGAGCCTTTCTCCATTGTTTGAAATGTTAATTTTATTAATAAATGTTGGATGATACACACATGCAGTACATGGCATAAGTAGAAGATTAGTGATTGTCAAAAATACTTTTAAGACATGGTGGTTGAAAACAAATAGTTTCCCTTTCATTCTAATTGATGTAATCCATTACCAGGGTGCAACTTCTATCCATGACTGCTTCTAATTAGCAGTCTGCCTACTTAGAAGTGCACACTGATAAGTTCTCCCTGGAATCTCCCTTGCAGGAGCTCGAGTCCATCCATGCTGAGTGGCACAAATGGAACGCAGACAGTGGGAATGGAAAATTTCAAACAATTAAAAGAAAATTTGAGTTTGATTTACAGCCTTGGAAGGAGCTTGGGTTGATGTAATGATAAAGGTACACAGGCATTAAGCAGAGAAATGATAAACCTGTGTTTCTATAGTTGCAAGTATATGCTTTAAGTAAATAAGAAACTGTACTAGGTGACATAGTAAAGAATTTTTAAGTATAGTGATGTGATTTTACAGTTTAAGTTAAGAATTTAGATGTTGGAAGTGTGTGTATGTGCCTTAGCAAGCTATTGGATGAAAGACAGACACAATGCAGTAGAAAGTACTAAAAGTGATAGGTTATAAAGTCAAACCAAACCTTCATGTTACCTGTCCATTGGACTAGAAAGTTATATATTGCCATGTAACTTGAAAACTCGTTACTATCTTCAGCTATGGACAACTTGCTACTCTAAATCCATGACCTCTGAGACTGATGCCTTATCTGATTTATTTTTCAAGTAATAAATCCTTGTTAGCTGTGGCAGTCCCATCTCTTGATTCAGGTGCTGACACAAGTGCAGGGATTCTGGGATGAATGATCTGACCACACTTCTGTCATTTTCTATTCTCTGTATTCCTTGGTAACATTCCCTTCCCACTGATGAGTATCCTACTGAGCTTTCTGAGCCTCTCCAAAATGCTGACCAGTGACCACCAAAGTGGTTGGAACAGGGAATGGAGACCAACAGGAAATTCCATCAATCTCAATTTAGGATGGAAACCTGCAGAGCCACCTCCAGCCATGGTGCTGAGGATGGGTTTGTTATTTGTTCATGCTGAATGTTAATAAGGTCAGCACAGCCTCGGTTTTGAGGCAGGAACACAGCCCCCACCTGCATCCCTCTGTGGATCCAGGAGGTTGGGAAGCTCAGAAATGCTCTGAACTGAATTGGTAACCAGAGACACAGAGATTTTCCTCCAGGGCTTTGTGGAAGCATCCCTACAGTGGCTGTTAAAATAATTTCATTCCTTTATCCCCATCCATTAGCTAGGGCAGGCATTCAGCATCCCCGAAAGTCAGCAGTAATTAATCACAGCTCAGGTGACGATAATGAATTATCTCTTTGCTTCCCTGAAAGGACCAAGCAACAAACTTGGTCCCCACAGGCCAAGTCCCAGCCAGGTGACCCACACCACTTTTATGAACAGTGAAGGCCCCAGAACAAAACCAGATGCTCTGCACCTAGACTTGGTTGAACACTTGGATAAAATTGAATTTAAAAATCCCCTGGAGGGCTTATAAACATCTGGACACTCCTACTCCCTATTTTACTTTTTTGTAATTAATCATGATTAATGAATAAGCAAGAAAAGTGTCTGGATTTAGCACCTGAATAACATCAGTAGCAAAGGTTTAACTCTTCATATAAAAAGTTCCTTGCTTTCTTTTTCATTCATTCATTTCATTCTTCTTCTGCTGTTACAGCCTTACACTATTATAGTTGAAAAAGCCCTGAATCCAAGTTCAGACAGTATTTTTGAGCCTGTGGATTAATCAATGGATTAGTATTTTCTTTTTCCTTATTCCTTTAAAATAGTAAAATAATAGCTTTGAAGGAAACAACCATGGCTGAGGTGGATTCAGTGGCAGGCAGACTTGGGGACCAGACAGGTTTCCAAACACAGCAGTGGTGTGATAGCACAGCTGAAAAGGTATGGAGATATTACACATTTATTCAAAATAAATTAAATAAATCTAAAGTGTGATATCAGAGTATATTTTTTAAATGTCATCAAATGTTTCTACAGGCACTTATCCCAATTAAGGCCAATCCCCAATGATTTAATGATATTGAGAAATAAATTCAGACTCAATTTCCTATTTTCTTCTGCATAAAATCTTTACAGTAATCCGCTCTTTACAGCAGAGTCTCACACACAGAAAATCCAATCAAAGATATGCCAGTACTGATATGCAGTAATAAAACTGTTGTTATTGAAGGCAAAGTAGGAATTGGGAAGCAACAGTTTGGTCTAAAAAAGAACTAAAAAAGGGTTCCTAAAGAGGACCTCGAAAAACTGGGTGGGTTTTTGAAAAACCCGAAAAAACAAAACAAGAAGATATTTTCCATAAGAGAAATGGATTTCACATTACTGCTTTATTTTTCTTAGTCACCATTTGTAGACTTAAAAATATAATGAAAAT
>VZTN01013720.1:1060-20909 GCA_013400515.1 Erpornis zantholeuca | reverse complement strand
AAGAAAGAAAGAAAGAAAGAAAGAAAGAAAGAAAGAAAGAAAGAAAGAAAGAAAGAAAGAAAGAAAATTCCAGCAGGATGCTGTCTTTAGTACTTTTTCTGACTCCTTAGGTGAGGTTTATGGTTCTGTTTGATCTGGGATGGACAAAAATTGCCACCAGGCTGAATTCGGGGCTCGACAAAGTGCAGTGAGACATCAAAAGCAGGAAACTCTAATAAAAATTGATTTTCATTCTTAAAAGGCTTAAGGTTTTATGACACATAAATGTTATAAATGCCCTCTGTGAATGTTTATAGTTTTCTTTTGTGTTAAACACGAGTTCTTTTTAAACAGAATGATTGATTGATTGATTGATTGATTGATTGATTAAAGAAAAGCAAAGTTGTATCACAGCAGAATTTAATACCTAGGAGACTTTTCCTACTAAGTCTACTTTAGTTTCTACTGCCATCAGAACTTGGAAAAGTGCTTTGTTTAATGCTCAGCTATCATCTCCCACAGAATAAGAAATGTACAAGAATGGTTTTAAGGCTCAGAGCTATTGTCAATATTGAATATTATGGTGTTAAAAGCAAATTAAACTCGAAATGACAATTTTTTTTCCATCCCCAAAGGGGCAAAAAAAGAGAACTAAGTTTTGAAAAAAAAATGTAAGGGCCATGAAACGTCTTTGAGTTATCTCAATTAAATACTGGACACCATTTTTCTTATCAGAATGCTTTCCTAATTGAGATAGGGAAGCATTAGTACAGCAGTCACGCTTTTGTATTGATCTAAGGTGATTTCAGAGCATGTGGGATTCTCTGAGGTACTTCAGCTAATATAATGCAAAATTTCAGATTACATTAGAGGAATGATGTGACAATACACTGAAATGTTTGCAAAAATGACTGTTAGCTGTGTTTCCTCCCCAGTCTGTACTAACAAGATGCTGAAATAGGAAGTGGTTGTTGTTTGACTCTTAAACACACAATTGACATCGCTGCTCCTACTGATACTGCCAAGTCATTCCCCTTGTTTTGACTTTTGATATAATTCTGTTGTTCTGTGTTTCTGGCCCGTTTCCATCTGCCCAGGAGTAACCTCTCTGCTTGACTTGTGTGGGATTTACTTAAGAGAATAGAATTTCACAGGAATGATACGATCAATTATTGGTAAAACACTATCCTTGAGAATTTAAATGGACTGCAGCAACACAGAGAAAGTTTCTGAGGTCAACATGCAGAAAAATCCAATAAAATTGGATTTGTTCTTCCCTGTTATGAAAATTTACTTTAAGGTCTTGTTACAACTTAGATCTTTTTGGTAACATATGTCTCGCAGCAGTTTTTTCTCTCACTTCAGACTTCAAAGAAAGGAAAGTAAACACTCTGAAAAATGGCATTACCAATCTGGATATAAAAGAGCAATGTGCAAGTGTAGTCTCCAGCATAAAATTCAAGATGACATCAGCATGCTGGTGTGTCCTGCTCAGGCTCCTCAGGAAGTCCCAGACCTAATGCACACTACTGTGTAGCTGCAGGAAATTAAATAATAACTAATTTTGTTATGTCACAAGGAATACAACCCAAGTAAGCCTGGATCTCACAAGGCTTTCTTCGAGATCTTCAGATCTGGTAATTGTGAACTCATGTCTCATCTCTGATTTCTTTCATGAAACTTTTACTGTCTTGTTATGTCTTTAATCCCAAAGCTTCAGTATTCCTGTCTCCTAAGCTTAAATTTATTCCTTGACTTTAATTTAAGTCTTAGTTCAGTGAACCTAAAGTTCTGGTTACATAATTCGACAGAGAGTTAAAGTTACTTAGAATGTACTAAAAGGAAATGGGCATAATGAACTTAAACAAATATGCTTTAAATTATCTGAGTATTTATTTCAAAAAGGACTCATGGAGGTGCAAATGCTTGCCTTGAACGTGGTGCTTGTAACTCAGGGCTTAACTAACAGTGCCAGCCTTTCGTTCTTGGCAGGATATTTAATGTTTCTGTAATTAAATATCTTAGATATCTGCAGTAAAAATAATGGGGGTTACCTCAAGAAAAAACAAAATACTTTTCTCTTCATGGAATTATGGAATATTTGGAGTTGAAGGGACCAGTAAGGATCAAGATCAACACTTCAGTGAATGACCCATATGGGGATCAAACCCCCAACCTGCCCTGACCGACTGAACTAATAGTTCAAGGCATTTTTCATTCCCTATGATCCTTATTTTGTATCTCTTAACTTTCTTTTAAAGTAGAAATTTGATCTAACACATTTTTCTTCCATAAGCAGAGAAAAACATCCACAATAAAACACCATGCTGAGGAATTTTGTTTTCCTCAATGCAGAAGAAAGGGCCTGATTTCTGCTCAGATTAAATGGGCATTCTAGGAGGGGAATTTTTCCAAGCTTGTGTTTGGGACATCTCCCCCTGCTTATCTGCCTCCAAACCTACCTAAAACCCAGCAAAGAAAGGTTGTATGTGATGGGGACCATGGCCTGATCTACCTGTGCCCACAATTTCTTTTGAAGTTCTCTCTTCCATGGAAACGTGGGGACATGGATCCAGGAATGAGATAAGGGAGCTTCTGATGCCAGGATGATTTTTTGCTTTTTCTTTTATACCCCTCTTACATATTCTTTTATAGTTTGATGTATTCTCAGTGCTTTTAGCCCCACACTTGTACCTCCCCAAGGCTGAGAACTCAGCTCAGCCCCACGGCACCGTTAAACCAGGAGAGCAAACATCCTGGGAGCCCCAGACACCAAGGGCCTCTCCAGAACACATTTGGGAACCTCAGCCAGGCCCAGCCAGGGGGAAGGTTCCTCACAACGAGGGCTTCACTCCAGCCTCTCATTAGGGAATCTTTGATAATTATGCTAATTTTGCAAGGCCTATAATTGTGTGTATTTCAGTGTGTCAGGGTGCAGGCATTTTCAGGGCATTCCACCTGGACAAAGTGCTTCACCCAAGGATCCTGAAATAAATCCTGAGGTAAAAACCCCTTTTTCCCCATAAACCATGTTTTAGTTTTAATTTTAAGACTAGGGAAAGTCTTCCACACTTCCAGTGGCACCTCTCTCCTAATGGATGAGGAGCAGAACTGTGCCAATCCATTTACAAATCCTGGGACACCTTTTCCTCTGCATTCCCCACTGGGGCCAGCCTTTAGAGAGCTGTAGGAGAGCAAGGGTTGAGATGCAGCAGGACATTCCAGAGGGAAGGTCTCAGTCCCATCCAGCACCTTGTGAACAGCTTCTTGCTGCTCCTGCTGTTATTTTGTTATCCCAGGTTAAGAAAACTGCCCATGATTATTGTCACAGTAACTCAAAGATTCACCCAGAGTTGGAAAACTCGCTGAGTTTTGTTCCAATCCTTGTCAGCCAGAAATAAAAGAGCACTAAATGCACTTTGAGCACCACTGCATTTTGCATAGCCAGATACTGGCGCAGTTCCAGTCACTTGCTGCAGGTATTTGTAATAAAGATGGATTATCAGCTCCTCATATTCCTTATGTCTTCCAGGGCACAGTTAATCCAAACAGATGCACCTGGACATTGCAATGAATTAAGTAGTAGTTTTTTATTGCAAAGCCCTTAAATTAGATCCTGTAGAACAGGCCATTGAAAAGAATGAGAACATAGTCAGAGAAGAAATTGAATATACGATACAGACACTGGATTTAAGATGTTAATTTTATCCAAGGGAAGAATTAGATCTGGTCTAAGCCCACTGCTCTTTGTGAGCCAGCTGGATTTTTGTGTGTTTCTTACTTTAGTCCACCTTTAGTGTGATTACTAAGCTATTTTTAAAAGGACAAACTCAGCCAACATATGTTGAGAACTGGTAGAGAATATTCCAACTCACTTTTCTTTGATTGTTTTGAAATTCTGGATGAGATCTTTGAATGAACAACAGTTTGACATGTCAGAGGGTATGAGTCCCCCAGGGAGTCCTTTCCCCCCCTGTCCATGATTGTGCCTCAGCTGGGAGTTTTATTCATGTCCTTTCATCTTCAAGGGGCCGAGGCCTTTGCCTGCAATGTTTTAAACTTAATATTTGCTCTGCTGTCATGCCACAGCTCATCTGCTCGGTCTCCTGATTGTTCTGGTTGCCTGCATTTTGATTTGAATTTTTTAAAATCTTTGCAGCAACTTTCTGGCTCCTATGCCACATTTCCTTCTCGGAAGGTGATGGTGAGTGTATGGATGGTGCCTCCTGCCATCCAAATGAAAGGTGATATGAAAAGGAAGATTCTGCATTTTCCATATCCTTTCTCTCCTACTAAAGGACCAAAAGGCAACGTGACCCAAAGTCAATATGAAATCTAAAAGAGACTATAGATCCCCCCAAATATAGGTACCAGAGCCCTGCCTCCCACCTTGCCATAGGAATATTGCCCACACGTGGTTGAGATCTTTCAAAACCTTCCCTTTAAGTGGCAATATTACTTCCTAAATAAACAGAACCTAGATAAATAAATAAAACCCCCATGGTTTTTATGCATTCCTCAAATGGCCTTCACCCATTTCATGGATATTTGCACTACAGAAAGAAAAAGAATCATACAAGCTCAATAATAGTGGCATAAAACTTAGAAATTACAAAATTCCATTTTTTTTTAAATATCTTCTGAATACTTAGATTGTGATTCCATTTTAGCAAAAAGCAGTATTGGGCTGGGTGAAAATAGAGAAACTGTTGCCTCTGAAAACAGTGGGTATTTCTGTGAAGGGTTTTTTTTTGGTTGAGTTGGCAATTTCAGATAACAGTCTTGGTAATGAAAATGTTGAAATAACTTTAACAGCCCAAATGGCACCACTGCAATAAACTGCAGCATAAAAATTCAAACTCTGTTAGAGCACATGAGCTTGGCTTAAATAGAGCAAAGCCTTACTTAAGTATCATCTTTTTATTTGTTTGGATTCAGCATATTTTGCAAACAGAAATGTGAGCTAATATAAAAAGAAGCAATGATTGTTGGGAGCCAAGGCCTTTCCCTTTCTTGACATTAAAAACAGACTGTGAAATGGAGCGTTGCCTCAAAAACACCTCCAAGCAATAGAGGAATAATACAGCCACCCATAAAGCAACACATTATCAGAATCAGCTCCTTTAATGGCTTCATTTTCTTCTTCCCAAAGTCCCCCCCATAATGAGATCTAACAGAGACAATTCATTCACCAAGAACCAAAATACTGGTATCTGCTTTAACTTTTTTTTTAGGTACTTCTGCCTACTTTCTTTTCTTAAAATAAAATAAGATTAAAAAAACCCCTCAGGCAAACAAACAAATAAAAAAAAACACTTCAAAAACTAACAACTACAGACATAAATAATTTCTTTTTCTCAAAGGCAAAGCTCTACTTTACACCGTGGCTGTGACCAGCAAAGCCATCAGCTCAGGAAAATGGTCTCATTCAGATGGCAAAGGGGACTTCAGGGACTTCTGCCTCCAAGATGAGTCTGTAATAACAGAGTTCCAAAAAAATTTTAGCTGGCAAATCCTTACTCTGAGCTATGATATCTCAGACTCGTCTGCATCATAATCCAGCTTTCCTCCTGGTATCCTGTGATACTTCATGTTGTCACAAAAGCTTTTTTGTAATCAAAAAGTTGTTCTTCAGTGCATCCCACGCTCTGTGTGTCAGTGAGACAGAAATCAGTGAACTGACTGCGCTGGGGTTCATACAAACTCCACACCACAGGTTTAATATTGTGTCTGTTAATTACAAAGAGACAGAGAGACACAGAGAGAGAGACAAAGCAAGAGATGGAGAGAAAATGAGAGAGGAAAAATCTGCCAGTGGATTTTTCTGTCAGATGAGGAGACATTTGTGGTGTAACATCGCAGCTCTACCACACAGACAAAACCTGGAACCACATGGGGCTTGTGAAACAGGAAAGGAAGGGAGGCTGAAGGAGCATTTTTAAACTTTCTGCTGTTTTTCCTGATGTGATGAAATTGCTGGGGGGTGTGTGTGTGTGCACTGCAATGTCCTCTTTGAGCTTAACCAATATCCCTGGACTTCAGTGGCAACGTTTCCCTTTTCAGTCCCTGAATGCAGCACACACTCTTTCCAATGCAGGAAATGCAGGAAAAGCCTTACAAGAACATTGCCTACAGCCACACACTTCACCAGTGCAGCACTGAATGTTGGACTGGATGGTCTTGGAGGTCTTTTCCAACCTCAGTGATCCCATGGTTCTGTGTAATCAGGGATACATCCATCCTGTTAACCATCAGCAATCCCTGAGGGTTTACTGAAGCAGGGACACAGCTCTAAATGTTGCTCTTTTTCAGGGATAAATTCAGCCAGCAGCCAAATCATGCATGGAACTGAAAAAGTAACAGCTCTACTCACTGACCTTTTAGTATCTGTGCCCAGAGAAGCTGTGGATCCCTGCAAGTGTCCAAGGCCAGGCTGGACAGGTTTGGAGCACCCTGGGCTGTGGGAAGGTGTCCCTGCAGGTGGATGATGCCTTAAATGGCTACCTAGAAACAAAGTCTAGATGGGAATAAAGGAATAAAGGAATAAAGGAATCAAGGAGGGATTGATTGGAAAGGCCTTCAGAGGTACACTCTGGGCTCCAGAGGCTCCTGCCTCAGTGCATCCCAACATGGACAAGGACAGCTCCCGAGTTCTTCCCACTTGGATCTCAGCATCAATTCCCCAAGCAGAAGCCAGGCAAGGATGGAATTTGCCCAAGCTTGCCCCCCTGTCCCCAAGATTGTGGTTTACAGTTCTTGGTCTGGGTGTCCTTGGAGAGCAAATTAGAGGCTTTGTTCTGTCTGTCTTAGCATGAGAGAACAGCACTTGGCGAGCTCCAGGGAACCTCAAAGTTACCCTGGGCAGGGCAGGATTGGAAAAATATAAAAGTTAAAACCTAAGGCATCATGGGAGGGGGTGGAACAGGATGATCCTCAAAATCCCTTCCAACCCAAACCATTCTGAGTTTTTATGATTCTACCCAGGAAGAGAGAAAAGGCTAAAAGGAGATGAGGACAGCTCACTTTGTTGGATGGAGACAAGAGCAGCTGACATGTGCATGCAGATCTCTGTGGAGAAAGCTCCTGACTTTTCAAGGACTCTGAAGGTAAAGCAGTGAGGGAGGAGGAACTCAGAGGAGAAAGGAGCAGTGAATAAAAGCAACACAGAAAAAAAACTTTTAATGGAAAAGGCAGGAAGCTGAAAGTTTCTGAGTAGCTTTAAGGGTACTTAAGGCTATGAGAAAATCTATTCTCTCCTGCTTTTTTATCTGTCTTTGATAAAACAATAGATTACTCCCCTCAGGCATATACTTTAGTCCAGTATATCCTGATAGCCATTAGCAGGTCATGTATCTTGTTTGACTGTCAACATTCTGGAAGAAACATTTGTGAAGGCTTTGCAGGCATTAATGTAACACCAGGATTTATCTGCACGGAGCCTGGTAAATAGACACAAGAAGCTTCTTTCCAATGCAAACTGAGAAGCAGAATTTAAAGCAAAATATCCACAATTTCCAGGCTCATTATACCTACAGTCTGCTTCGGTAACATCAGGTAACATCAGGCTGAGAAAATGCAGCACAGAATCCCACGTGGTTTGGGTTGGGAGGGACCTCAAAGCCCATCCAGTGCCACCCCTGCCATGGGCAGGGACATCTTCCACTAGCCCAGAGTGCTCCAAGCCTCGTCCAGCCTGGCCTTGGACATCATTTCTGCTCTGCTCTTCTTCCCTGTGCATCATAGGACTGCATCTCCTCTGGCCTCTGCTTGCCTCAGCTCCCAGCTGGAGCCACCAGCTCCCAAAAAAGAGCTAAATTTCCAGAGTAGCTCCTTCAGCTACTGTGTGAAAAGCAGGAACTGGCAGGCTGCTTATTTGCTTCCATTCCCATCATTGATAGTCAGCTGGGAATTCCTGTGTTTGACTTCATGATCACGCTCAGTTGGAATTTTGCAGCTGAAATGTTAGGAATGAATATCTGCTCGTAGTTCTGTCACGTTTTGCTCTATGCACCTCATTTTTTTTCTTTTCCAAAGTTATAATGAAAAAATCGTAATATCGTGAACTAGTTATCTGGAGGGGAAAAAGGAATAATGGGATTAACTCAATCAAAACATTAGATTTATACAAGTACAGAGACTTCTAATTTTTCACTGTTGATTCAGTGTAAGAAACAGTGAATTTCATGGAATCACTGACTGGTTTGGATTGGAAGGGACCCCAAAGATCACCTATTTCCCATGGGCAGGGAAAACATTTGCCTCTATGAATTAAACTTTTTTCCAAATCTAACAAATGATCTCAGATCAGTGGTATCTGGATACTTTTAGGTACAACTTTGCATTTTCCAAGTGCTGCAAGGGCATCACATCCTTTTAGCACAGCCACGGTGGTGAAGCTGCCCTGAGCTGCTTCTCCAGATTATATCTCTCACTCCAGTTTTTATCAGTTTCTTAAGTGATGTCATTTTGCCAGATTGTATCCTAAAAGACAGGAAAGGATGTATTTATAAACTCCTTCCATAGGGGAACCCTGAAACACACAGGGTGAGAGAGAGAAGGGAGCAGATAAACCTACAGCTCATCTCTGCAAGGCCTGGGCAGCTCAAAATCTCTGCTCACTCTTGCCAGGTTTATGTTTATTGCTATTATTTTAAAGGTATTGAGGGAGTACAGGAGCAAAGGAGAAATGTCATGTCATACACATAGAGCGAGGGTAGTTTTTTTCCCAATGACTCTTAAATAACACAGTATAAACCCATTAATCCCATTCTCATTTTATCTTAAGTGCTAACTGCTTAACTGAGATTGATCCCTCTCAGGTAAAGATAATGGCCAGGGGATTTCAAGTAAGGAAACCCCCTATTACAGTAAATTAAATTTGTATAGCTGGACATTAATGGATTATTTCATTAGACTAAGCACAGCAGATATTTAGTCAACTTTCTGAAATATATTATGATGTAGTCACGGGTTATATCCATGGCAGGAATATTCCCACAGGAGATACATTGCCAGTGGAATCCAGATCAGGACCTCTTCTTCTTGTGCAATGGCTGAAGGAAGCTGAAGCTGTCACCTGAACACTTCTTCAAATAAAGAGAGCTCTGAATTATTACCCAAATTTAAATGAATTTTGTTATTAATTTAGTTCTGATCCTACACGCAGGCAAGCACAGCTCTTCTCTGAAAGCTTCACTTTGTTGTTTCATGTATAAGAACAACTTTCATTTTCCTTGTTTTACTGATTAATTCCAGTCCAACTCTTCTTTCCTGTGAAGGCACAACAAAAATCATGTATCTGGCTCTGTTATCCCTTTGTCTGTCCCTTGTCCCTGCCTGTGTTCAGGGTGTAAGTACAACATGTGTAATTCCAAACACACTCTGGGCTGGACCTGGGGATATGGACAGGCAGCACCTTTGTCAGGCTGCTGGGTTGGCTGCACCAACATTTCCTCACTCACCTTCCAGACATTCTGGAGGGGAAGAAAAGGGAAGGGCTACAATGGCATCATTGGTTTCCTTTAGCAGGTGACACCCCCTTAATTTCCTAACTTATATTCTGTGTTTTAAACTACACAGGTGATTTTTAAACTACAGTAGGAACCAGATGTGTAACAGGCCTAGGGATTCACCTCTGTGCTCTGAGATCTGTGTTTATCTTGAGAGCATAGCTTATAATTGTATCCAGTTTTGCACACCAAAAAAAAAAAGCTGTAAAATGTTGAATTTTAATGTTTTCATGCTCACCCACCTCCCTGTTTTTCATACAGGCTGACCAACATTCAGCGAGGATTTAAGGATTTAAGGTTATTTTACATAAAACTATAATTATAAATCCACCAGAAAGTTGGGATTTTCAGACAAAGGAAATATATAAGCTCAAATGCAATGCAGGCAAACCCAGAGATAAGTCTGTGCAGAGCTGACAAAAAGCAGGCGAGGATGGAGCTGGTTGCAGTTCCTTCTGTCCCAGTACACAGAACTGATAAGGAATTGTAGCTTGCCCTGGTGTCCCAGGGCCTTTCCACAAACTACACATGTCCATGTTTTTCTCAGAAGGCTTATTTATTAATATCAAGAAACAGAACAAATCTTTCTCCCTCCAGCAGGTTCAGCTGGAGGGAACATCTGTGTCTCTCTGTCTGTCTGTGCCCCCTGACTCTGTCAGGAATTCACAACAAGACAGAGGAAGACGTTTCATTGGTCAAGGCAACCACCTTACCATAAACAATATCTTTTATTTACATTCTTCATCAAGGCTCTCTCCTGGGAAGCTACAAAAGTTCCCTTTAGAAAATGGTTTTTAGGACACCTTAACAAAAGCTTGCATTTGTCCAGCTTTTCTCTGAGATCTCTCAAAAACCTACTACAAGTCATCACCAGAGGGAATGAATGAGGCTCAGCTGTCAGGACCATGGCCTGCAACACCACCAAGCCACTTTCAGCAGGGTGGATCCCCATTCCCTGTGTTACAGACACTGCCTGGGGTAGAGAGGATGCCTGGGATATTGCACTGGTTTTGAATTGGTTGGGATATTGTACTGGTTTTACATGGCCTGGTTTTTGGCAGCGGGGGAGCCAGAGGTGGCTGCTGTGAGAAGCTGCTGGAAGCTTTCACTATGTCTGGCAGAGCCAATCCCTGATGGCTCTGAAAATGGACATGCTGCTGGCCCAGTTAGAGAGGGTGGAGACATCTCTGCGATGATGAATTTGCTGGTGGTGGTACTTAGAAGCAGCAGTGTTTTTCTAGTCGGAGAAAGAGGAGGAAGTGAGAACGTGTGGGGGAAGACAACATGGCGGCACCAAGGGGACAACATGGCGGCACCAAGTGGAAAGAAAGAGGGGGAGGAGGTGCTCCAAATGTTGGAGTTGAAATTCCTCTGTGGTGAGGACTATGGTTAAACAAACTGTCCTCCAGTAAATCATGAAGTCCACAGGGAGTGCAGAAATCCACTCGTGGCCCGTGGGAAAGGTGCCCACGCTGGAGTGAGTGGAGGCCACAAAAAGCTGTAATCCGATGGGAGACCTGAATAGAGAGAGAGGGCCCCTGCTTCCAGAGATAGGGAAAGAGGGCCCTTGCTTCCAAACCAGAGCAGCCTATCCTTAAAAGACTGCAGGAAGGATGGAGGAATGTGAGGTGTTTTAAAGGCTTATTTTACTCCTCATTATTACTCCTCCTCTAANATCCTTAAAAGACTGCAGGAAGGACGGAGGGCCTGGGGGGATTAAAGGTGTTTTAAAGGCTTATTTTACTCCTCATTATTACTCCTCCTCTAACTCTGTTAACAATAAATTTATACCTTTAAATTTGAGCCCTTTTTGCCCTCGAGTGTTTTCTCACAGTCCTTATCAACTCATGAACCCTTAGGGATTTTTTCCCCTCCTCTGCTCAGCTATAGCAGAGGACAGTGAGTGAACAATTTTTGTGAGTGCCTGGAGTTTTAACCAATATCAAACCACGACACTGGGTCAGAGGGAAGGGAGTGGGGTGAAGCATTTCTCTGCTCATTTTACAATCCAGGACCAATGTAAGGCATTCCTGACTGCAGCTCCTCAGAGAAAAGCAGGCACAAAGCAGAATTAGGGACCCCACCACCATAAGTGGCCGTGTCAAAAGAAGTGTGGCCCTAATAAACACCTGGTGTGCAATTCCTGACAGAAACAATGATCTTCTGTGCGAGGCAGAAATGAACAATCTTCAGTATGAATTCTAATCTGGTTACTGCTTTTCAGGGATCAGGTGAACATGAATACAAATTCCTGATGCAGATAGCTTAATTTGTTGGCTTTTCCTAGCAGAAATGTATGATTGGGAGCAAAGATTACCCCTGAAAGGAGAAATAACAAAAATAAAGAAAATTTATAAGCGAAGTGCTGGCACAATTAAACAAGTGCATTAATAAGTTTTAAATATATTTAGACTGGTGCTTAATAAAGGATTTTTACCACCTTGAGGAGGCTTTTAAAGAACCATTCAGCACATAATACATTTTGGAAATATATACAGTGTTTTGTTAATTTGGGGGAGGTCTGGAGGATCTGATGTGGTGACCCAGTCAGTTACTGAGAAGGCATCTTCCATTCCTCTTCTTTTAAGAAATGAGGAGGAAAAAAATCTTGATTATGTTCCATGTTATATTTGGTTTTATCAGCTTTCTTGGTGTAAAAGGCATTAACCAGATGCAGCAAAGTCCTAAGATTATTTTTTCAATACCATTTTTTCAAGTTCTATACAGTGTATGTTGGATTATTTCTGACTGTTTGTCTAATCTTTAGTTTTACTTAGGCCATGCTTTCAAGACTTCTTGTTCATTGATTTTTCTCACATCTCAGAGGACTGAAAATCCTATGGTGAGAGTTACTTGCAGGAAGAACAAAAAGAGGCTTTCACAAAGTCTTTTGATAAGTCACATTGACAAGACCATGTAACTCCAGGGATGATTTTCATCATGAGCAATGATATTTTGTAAATGTGTGAGCAGAATTACCACTGGTGGTATTAAAAACAGTATAAGCAACTCAGTGGTCCTTCACATTATTTCTAAGTGACACTTTTTGAAATATTTATTTTTAATATCAGTATACAGAAGCTTTAAAAAAAATTTCCCTTATTAAAAGTTTCATTTCCATAAGCTAATTTTTTCCTCACTTCCTCAAGCATTCCTGTATTACTCATTCATTACATGTACTTTTTGCTTGCATATTTTGCATGAGTTCACTAAAAATACAGAGAAAAAATGAATGGCCACACTCCTCTATAATTACATTTCTCTAGAAGTGCAAAATAATTGTAACTGCTTCCTGACCAGCAGCCTTTTCTCATTCTTTTGATCCTTTTTGTCCTCCCTCCTTTCTAGTTTCTCACATTCCTTTCTTCTGCACCACACAATCCCTTTTTCACTGCCTTTTCACCATTCCACTGAACATCTCATAATACATTTTCCTCATTGCCACCATCCCTTAACTCATCCAATTTTTTGCCCAATCCCATCCAACGTCCCATGGCAAGTTCACTCTTTTCCATGATACTTTAGGTTTTCCCCTTCTCACCAGCCCTCCCAGATGGGGCCTGGAGCACCCTGGTCTCGTGGAAGGTGTCCCTGCCCATGGCACGGGGTGGCACTGGATGGGCTTTAAAGTCCTTCCAACTCAAATAATTCTGGGATTTTATGAAGAAAGGTCCCTTCCACTACCCACCCATCAGGGATCTGAGGGAGAGCTCAGCTGCATTTTCTCCATCGTTCTCCTGTTCCAGTTTGTCCATGTAAATGTAATTTATTCCCTGCTTTGTCTCTTGTCTCTGTTTTTTCACTGGAGAGCTGCTCACCAGGTGTCTTCATAAGCCAGGTAACTCTGCATCCCACATATCCACATGTCTTTTGTCTTCCACATCTCCTTTACCTTCTTCATGTCTCACACAGCCTTAAAAAGATGACAGATTTGAAAAATGGGAGAGGTTGTGCATTCCCCCTCCCTGGAAATGTCCAAGGTCAGCTTGGATGGGGCTTGGAGCACCCTGGGCTAGTGGAAGGTGTGACCTTGTGGCCATGGCCGGGGGTGGCACTGCATGGGCTTTAAGGTCCCTTCCAACCCAAACCATTCTGGGATTCTGTGACTCCATGAAAGTGAAGTCCTGGATACTTTTATGGAATACAAGTTCTTCAAGCAGGGCCCACAAATCCAACCTCCTGAGGAATTCTCCTGTGTTTTATCACCCACAAACCCTACCACCATCTTTTAATATCAGTATACAGATCCTGGCATCTGTGTGAGCAGATGAGACTGCCCAGTGACACTTTTAGAACGTACTTGTTTTCCTGAAGTGTCACTTCTGGGAGACTGGAAATGAATCTGGAATGAGGCTGGCCTAATTCCACAAACCTCTTTTTGCCAACACACCACTCATTTAAGAAGAGTTGCAATTAGGAGCACTTAAGAGCCTTCATGATTAGGGATTCTGTTTGAAAATTCAGTGAAAGCTCATTATGCTACTGCATATCATTACATTTCTAGGCAGAAGAGGGGACATTGTGTGTGAGTTGTTGTACAATTGGCTAATCCAGCCTCATTCACCACGAGAAGCATCATTTGCTCAAGAGAATAATCACTTTTACAGCTGGCATGTCCACGAGTCAGAAGTACCCTTTGGTTCCATCCAGTGAATCTGTAGGAGCAGCAGAAGGGAATCTTTCTGCTGGAGAGGGCTGACTGTGGAAGTGACCAGCCCTGCTGATGAATAAGTGGAGGAAAAAAATTAATAAAGTGGATAAAAAAAGGTTAAAAAGTGGCTAAAAGTGATGCATGATGGACAGCTCCTTTCAAAATGCAGCAGCTGTGAAAAATGTGTTGAAGTCCCCAATTTAAGAATGAGTCAAATAGTTCTTAACATATGTTGTAAGGTGACCAAGTGACCAAACCGACCCAGAAATGAGGTTAATAACAGAGCTACATGGCAGCACCAAGGCTGCTGACTGCAGACTGAGCTCTGAGGCAAAAGAATTAATACTCATATTCTTCTGAATATTCATTTGATACTTGGCACCCTGGGCTCTCTTTTCCCCATTTCTCACTCCACAGTCTCCATTTTTCAGTTGCTTCTGAAGATTCTTTTTTTTTTTTTTCACTTTATTTTTAAGCAATATATTTTTCCTAAATGTGTTCTACCTTTTGTCTACACAAACAATTCTCTCCATGTGTTTGGTATTTTCTCTGCACACAGCTAAATATAATTCCCAGCTATAGATATAATTCTAGGATGAACTTGCAAAAGTAACAGCAGAAAACCTTTAAAAAGTATGAACTTGGTACCATGNATTCCCAGCTATAGATATAATTCTGGGATGAACTTGCACAACTTGGTACCATCACTACTGACCAGTTTTGTGAGGTACTTTAAGACTCTTAATTTAAGTAAAGAGATCTATTCTTTTTTTCTTTTTTTTCCTTTTTTTTTAAGAAAGTCAAAGCTTGCTATTTGATGTTTGTTTGAGATTTGCCTCTCTACAAGCTGACACAGAAGTACAAAATATTGACAGATAGTATCAGAAGAGTCTGGTGTTTGACTGAACTGAGTCTCTGGGTACATATTTTGCTAAGGAAAAAGCAGCTAATGGTTGCATAGAGTATTTCATCTATTTTAAGACCGCAGGGATATCTACAGATATTCAATGAAATATTGAGTTTGCTCCTCAGCAGCAACCCCTGATTGCTGCCATGGGGCAGTAGGAACATGTATGAAGCTGAATGTAAATTGCTTAGTAGCATTTGCCAATTATCTTTGCTTGCCATCTTTCATCTTTTGCATATTGAACATTTTCTCAGTTGGAAAACCAATTTTTTTTCTCTTCTCTGATCTCTATCCATAAACAAAGGGTTAATGGTTGGAGTCAATGATCTTAAAGGTCTTCTCCAACCCAAAAATCTCTGTGATCCTTTCAGAACGAGTGGCAGAATTTTGAAATATATTAAAAGTGCTACATTCCACCCAATACTACTCCCTCATCAGTTCTACATACATTTTAATCTTTTCAAACCACGATAAACTTCATCAGCTACCCTGAAGAATCCCATCTGAAGGCATCACCAACCTTTGGGACACATTCTTTAGTACCTAGTTTGCAGCTGAAAGAGCATAATGCCAAAGCCCATTAAAGTAGATTATTTCCAGAGAATCCTCCTTGTCAAACCTTTTTTTTCCCCTAAAGAAGGGCAGAACTTTTAATTTCTACATAAATGATCTTTTTCTTTTAGATAATAATCATGACTGAGGAGTTGAGAGAGGCATACAGGTTGGGTATTACACATGCAAAAAGCCATCAGTGCTTGTTGTTCTGCTGGGTGAAAACTTCAGGGTTTCTGAGAGCTGAGTCCTACAAAATGAAATTAAAAAAAGAAAAAAGCTTCAAGTTCAAGGCTGTTCATCACCAATTCAAAACCTGGGGTTATTGTTCTCTCCCATTTTTATAATTACGCATTGAAACAGAAATATTTCTAAAATCTGAAAATCCAGCCCAGAAGAATAAAACTGATGACAAGAGATAATTAATTCAGGGGAGCACAGAGAGAAACTCATTAAAAGGCAACAGATTGATGACATCTGTTAAAGCATTAAATATGTATCTCCAAAGCAATAATGTTGGTCTTTGATACTTTTCTTTCCAGCCAAATGCAACAGATTTTTATAGACTCTTAAAACCATCTTTTTTTTTTGGTTTTTTTTTTCCATTCAGATTAGTAGGAAATAGGCTCAAATGTCTTGGTATTTGTTCCTAAATAGGATATACTTGTCTTCCTCATCAACATGAGGAAGATAAGGTAAGAAGATAACAAGGTGAGGTTTAAAATAGCTGTTCAGTGTCACAAATTAGGCTGCATGGAAAGCAGGCCCTCAAATGACCTAGGCTGAAATTAATGAATTTAGTATTAATTATGGCCTTTTCTCATAGACATTTAAGGATGACCTCTAAGTGCAAGCCCTACCAATATCCCTCTGAATCATTAAAGAACAAATCTGAATATTTTCCCCCTCCAATCCTTTAGGAATTTATTACTTTTAACTAATTTCGCTCTCTTTACATATTGTTTGTTCAATGCAATATAGTATATTAAAGTTACTTTAAAAACTAAGGAAAACTGATATTTTGGGGACTTAAATTCACTAAGGTTTGGGAGACTGTAAGAGAGTAAAGAACTGGGTTTTATGGGAATGGCCATAAAAGCCTATGGAAAATGGTAGGGAACAATGGGAACATCTCCTGTGGTCAGGGTGTGATGTGTTCAAACCAGGAAAACAGAAATCCAAGTCCTAGGGAGCACTTTCTATCAGGATGGATTTGGAGAGCAAGAACAGAGAGTACATTGAGTAAAATTCATTGAAAGCCCCCAATGGTTTACACATCATAGCAGGAACATAGAAAATCCTATTACAGTCTCTGGGTTATTTTTTAATGGATAGGAAAAATTAGAATCCAAGAAAATTGTTGGTGGAAGTAAAAAACCTCACAGGAGGATTTTTAATGATGTCTCTCCATTGGTACTATCAAAACCTAGGCTGAGAAACTTCCATGTAGAAAACAAATAAAAGCTGGTAGTTAAAGCCAACAAAATATAGTTACAAATTAAATATTTATAAAATTGAGAGACATTTCAACCCATTTCAGCATAGAGACTTCAAAAGCTGGTGGAATGTGTGTGCATAGATATATAAAAATAAACTGTAATGACAGCAGATATATAGTCCTGTCTGCTACACCTAGTTAGCATTAAAATTAGACTTTTTTCCCAGTGGAAAAGCTGTCCTATTCCTAACAATCTTTATAAGTATTATTTGTGTTTATATCTTCCTCAAACATACAGATTTCTTGGAGAGAGAGTGGAAATACATTAGGAGATATTCCTAAAGAGAGAGAAAAAAAGGTGACAGGAAAAAAAAAGGAAGATATTAAAGACACTTTCTGGTACAGGGAGACCAGAAGGCAGCACTGAATCCTGACTCATGGAATTGCAAAACTCTCGACGTGTTTGACAACCACCAACAAGGAAAAGTGAGATAGCAAATGTCTGGAGTCACAGATTGGCATGAGTTTGAAATTTATAAATGTTAATTGACACTCAAATCCTTGATTTCAAATGATGCTGAACCACACTTGGCACCCACACAGCTCTATTGCCAGAAAGAGGGAAATGAAACCACCACCATGTGTGCATAAAAGACATGATTTAACTCAACAGTGGCCAGATTATGCTTCAAATAATCTTAATAAAAATATATTTTCTAGTAACACTTAGGAAGGGGTTCAATTTGTCTGATTTTCATCATGCAAGAATTCAATGCTGAATTTTCTTTGGCCAGAACTCTGTGTAACAGTTAAAGTGTGAAGTTCAAACCTGGATTATATCCAGCCCTGTAGCTCAGTAAATTCAGCGTGGCTATTGCTAGAACAGGCCTTGGGCTGTGCAGTGACTTTGCAAGGACTCAAGGCCCCTCTTGGTCAGGTTTGGTCTCAACTTATTCTCCACCTTAGGTTTATGTAGTTGCAACAACAGCATTTCCAAAGACTAGGTGGTAATGCCAAATCTGGGGGCATTTGGAATGTCATGATCACAGTTTGTAAGCAGATAGAAGTGACCAGGAGTCCTTGGATGCTGAGCACTCTGTTTGCTGTCCCAGCCAACACATGGGATTTGGAAACAGAATGAAGATGAGCCAGACCAGGATGGAGGAATCTTGATTCTTATTTGTCTTATCATTTGATAAAGACAAATTTTAACAGTTTTATAATCAGTTATAATCTGCATCTTTGATAAAGAACATCTTCAAGTTTTTAATGCAAACTATTATGGGAAATTAGGAATGGAAGTTGGTTTTGTATTTATTTGATTTCTACAGCACTCTGACTTCCATCTCAGTGTACGAGGATTTAGTCACACTGTAATGATGTTGTCCACACTGACTCTGGAGAAAACTTCCTCACTCACAGGAGTATTAAAAGATTTCTCTGTTTGCTGTTGCCTTTACTCATCATTCAATGTCATCCCATTTTTTTATATTTTAAGATACAGCAAAAAAATTGGTATTTCTCTAGAATTTGATATTTAAAATTTCTCATCATACCTTATTTCTTTCTTAACCTCTCTGGAAACTAAATAAGCTCATTGCTTTTTCCTGCCGTAAATGCAAAGTTTTCCATGCTTTTCAGGATAACTTTCCACTTCCTTAAAATCCTAAGTGCCAGGTTGATGTGATGCTCTTAAGTTTCCTGCACCAATTACAACATTGCTCAGTAACTGCAGCTTGTAAACAAATCACTGGGTTTGTTTTTCTGCATTTTAAATCTAAGAAACATTCCAATTGTGGGCTCATATTCAGGCTCTGACCTATGGGCATTTCTAGGTCTAAAATTACAATTGTTAAGACAACTGGGGTTGGGTTAAACCAAGATGTATGGGCATGTACCTACAGGAATATTCCTGTAGTATAGTCTATTATGGAATGTCAGTTATATATGTGCCATTTTGCTCTGTAAATAATTTCATGCTGAGCCAAGAGCTTGGGGCGACATGATGAGGTGGAATGGCTTAAAATTGACAGAGAATAGCTTTAGAAAGGATATTGGGATGGAATTGTTCCCTGTGAGGGTGGGAAGGCACTGGCACAGGGTGCCCAGAGAAGCTGTGGCTGCCCCTGGATCCCTGGAAGTGTGCAAGGCCAGGTTGGATGGGGCTTGGAGCAACCTGGGACGGTGAAAGGTGTCCTGCCCATGCCCACTGGATTGGCTTTAAGGTCTCTCCCAGATCAAACCAGTCTGTCATTAAATCCTAAATAAACTAAGGAATGATTCTACTGGAAATTTTACATCTTCAATCCAAAATCTGACATAAATTTTAATGTTAATTGAAAAATTCTCACAGTAGACAAGGAATATATCAGCAGACATTGCATCATCTGGTGTCAAAATTGGCAATATTTGAGGCAGAACAGGAAGAAATTATCCATAAGTTCTATCATTATTGGTTATAATGTGTTATCACATTCAACAATCTGCACTGGCAACCTTCCTTACCAACTCACCCCTTCCACAACAACTGCTCCACACAAACCAAGCAGAAAGGTTGGTGCCAGCCAGGGCCCAGCACCATCAGAACACTGCAATGACAACAAATCAGCAAAATAATTGATGCAGAGAGGAATAAAGGCAGCCCCACTGGTGCTTGGCTGCACTGCAGTTGCTCACAGCTGACTGGATGAATGCCTCAGCCAAGGGCTACAGGCAGGGCAGGGAGTTTCAAAGGAGGAGCAGTTGGGAGACTGAACAGGACTCTCTGCTTCAGATGCAAAACTCTGGTGACGTGGAGGAGATTCTGATTATCA
>VZTN01013719.1:75732-88143 GCA_013400515.1 Erpornis zantholeuca | reverse complement strand
GGCGCCGCCGCCGCCACCACCTCGCCCTGCCGCCCTGCTGCGGTGGGATGAGGTGCCCGAAGACTTCGTGGAGTGCTTCATCCTCTCGGGCTACCGGCGGCTGCACTGCTCGGCGCAGGAGTGCTTGGCCTCGGTGCTGCAGCCCACCAACGAGACCCTCAACTTCTGGACCCACTTCATCCCACTGCTGCTCTTCCTTAGCCGCTTCGGAAGGCTGCTGCTGCTACGGGGCGCTGGGGACGTGCCCTTCCACCACCCGGCCCTGCTGCCCCTCTGGTGCTACGCCTCGGGGGTGCTGCTCACCTTCGCCATGAGCTGCACGGCCCACCTCTTCAGCTGCCTCTCCCCGCGCCTCCGCGCCACCTTCTTCTACCTGGACTACGCTTCCATCAGCTACTATGGCTTCGCCAGCACCGTGGCCTACTCTTACTACTTGCTGCCAGGGCTGAGCCTGCTGGACGCCGGCGCCATGAGCCGCTACGTGCAGCAGCGGCTGGGCTGGCAGCTGGACTGCAGCCTGCCAATCGCGGCCTACCGCGTGCTCGTGCTGCCCGTGGCGCTGGCGCTGGCCGTAGGCTGCACGGCCGCCTGTTGCCGCAGCCGCGCCGCGTGCTGCGCCTACCCCTTCGCCGTGCGCACCTTCGTGTTCGCCATGCCGCTCAGCATGGCCTGCCCCATCATGCTGGAGAGCCTCCTCTTTGACCTCCGCGCACGCAACCCCACGCTCTTCGTCTACTTCTACCGCCGCTACTTTTGGCTGCTGGTGGCCGCCTTCTTCAACGTCAGCAAAATCCCCGAGCGGATCCAGCCGGGGCTCTTCGACATCGTGGGGCACAGCCACCAGCTTTTCCACATCTTCACCTTCCTC
This sequence comes from Erpornis zantholeuca, assembly GCA_013400515.1. Taxonomy (NCBI): domain Eukaryota; kingdom Metazoa; phylum Chordata; class Aves; order Passeriformes; family Timaliidae; genus Erpornis; species Erpornis zantholeuca. The sequence goes on along the minus strand of VZTN01013719.1, from coordinate 87,275 downwards.
AGCATCTACGACCAGGTGCACTACGTGGAAGACGGGCTGGCTGAGTTCCTTAAGGCACCCCTGGCTGCCCCCACCTACCTAGGCACCGTGGGGTATATGCTGCTCCTGACCGTCTGCCTTGCCGTGGTCGTCAGGAGGTTCCTCAACGTAGCAGACCTCTGCAAGCAGGACTGACCAGGCCGGTGACCCTCGAGACAGCGACCACCATGTCAGTGACCCTTGGGCTGGAGACCCTTGGGCTGGAGACCCTTGGGCCGATGACCTTCAGACTGGTGACCCTCAGAGCAGACCCACCGTGTCCTGGAGAAGCTGTGAAACCTGGGGGAAACACACCTGTGGAAAAGCCACGTCCCTTTCATGGAGGTTTGCTGGAGAAAATGACCATGGCAGAACTGCTCGTGCTCTTTAAACTAGGTTACCAGGGGAAGCAAGGAAATGCTTACTGGTATGTTGCTGCTTAGAGTATAAGCTGAAATAATTTAGCTCTGCTACTAGGAAGAATGCATGAATGGTGAATGCCACTCACTAATTTCATAACAATTAGGTTTAAACTAGCTCTGTATATACATATATATTTATATATCTAGCTATATATTTATTAGCTACATATATGTGTATATATATGTATACACCTGAAGACATTTGTGCAATGATTACTCATAGACTTTTAATCAACTCCTATGTGAAATTTCCTAGCAGATTATGCACTGGCATTTATCTTCCTCTCTGATATTGTAACAGGCCTTTGCAGCCACATACTGGATTTTAAATGCAAACAAATCGATAGCTATCTATAGTTTCTAAGGTCTTGCAGCCTTTTCAGCCAGGGAACAATAGATTTAAGAGAGAGAGGAAAAATAGCTGTGAATTATTACAGAGTTAATAGTTGATGGGGAGACTTTAATTAGACAGACAGTGAGTGGTTGGTGTAGCCACTCGGATACTAAAATAAAATAGAAGAATATGTAAAATAACCGAACCAGAAAGGGGTCAAACTAGTTTGGAATGGGGGCGGGGAAGAGGAAGGACACTGCATAATGGAATGGCTCTTCCCTCAGCACGTCGGGAACATCTGCTGTGCTAAGGGGATTGCTAAGGGGCCCCTTTATCTTCCCGGGTAAATCACCCCCAAATCAGTCCTCTAGAGTCAAAGTCAGATGCCAGACTTTCTATAAACCCCTGCCAAGCTCGGTGGGAGTTCTGCGGATGTAAAGAGAATAACTGATGCATGAGATCCTATTCTGGATCTTTTAAAGAACTACGTGGAACTAGTTTCTACTGCACTTTAATTAGACCACTGTCAGATTTACCATCCTAAAATTAGTTGCAGAATAAGGTACTGCTGAATCTGAGTTCAGAACCTAAAATCTGGCTCTCCAAGTATCGCATATGGCACTTTTTCATCATTCCCCACTTATTCTGATTAGTTGTGGCCGCAGCTGGATGTGTTGAAGTCCTCTTTCAGAAGCTTTGGGGGAGTTCAAAGACAAGAATTAGGAGGTATTTTCCAAAGCAGTATCTTTTCAGAGCAATCCAGGTATTACCCTTGTCACACGACAAAGAGATAAGTATAGATTGAATTTACTCTCTAGATACATTTTTGTAAACCATGTGCAGATTTTAAGCAGATGCATTTTGATTTAGTCTGACAGAACAAGTGCAATAATATTACACAAGGGGGTTACAAATCGAAGTTCAGGTGAGAAACTGCTTGTGTAACCCATTGTCAAAAGAAGGGTGGTACTTCGTTAGGAAACCCTTGTGTCAGACTGCACAATAGTGTAGTAGCTCTTTTACTCAGCTCCTATTTTAGAAGTGTATTTCTGCTTGAGTCTTTCCCATTTTCATGGACATGGCATCTGAATCCCAAGACAGTATTTTGAGTCCAGTCCTAGTCTTCTTTAAAACAAAGTGCCCTTTGTTTAAAATGGGAACATAGGAAGGACTGTAGCTAGGGATTATGAAGTCAAATCCTTAACACAGGTCAGCATCATCACAGAAATCAATAACTGATATGCCCTGTGAAAATGTCTTTCAGCTTTGTGAAAATGTCTCAGTGGAAGTGCATAAGCTAAAAGAAAATTACACTCAGTTTTGTCTTTTACCTCAACCCATTTTAAGTATAAGGGTTTAAATCTTTCAGATTCTCAGTGAACGATGAAAATGGCCTAACAAAAATATGTACTCTTTGCCGGCCACAATTCTCCTGTTATGTCATTTCTGGAAGGGTCAGATGTGGTCTTTTGAGGAGATTGACTAGAATTATATGAAGTAGCAATTCCCAAACTGTGGCCTCTTGAGTTGTCGTTGTTGGGCCATACAAAACTGCATGGCCCTGTGTGGGTGGCTGTGTTCAGTTTTCATTTGCCAACCTGCATTAAAAGAAAATGGAAACTACGTGAAGTATTTTAAATTTTACATATTTTCATTAACTTTTGTCATAAGTGTAGCATTGCTTTCTTCAGCTGCCAACAAAGCAGAAAATTATCTGCACCACTGAGAGAAGAGGCTGGTTCACAATACTGTTATTCTTTGAAATGTGCTTTAATATTGTGAAAACCCTGAAAACTCACAATAGAAAGCCAATGGATCAAGACCTGCAACGATGTCATACTGTGAATTTCCACAACTGCAAAAAGAGGCCAATAATCTTTGAGATGGGCTGTATTCAAGTTAAAATAATAAAGGCATAGTAGTTAGGGCCCAATGACTCATCCAAGTTTCAAAACTAATTATGTAGAAAGGGTTTGCCTGGGAGATGCCAGTAGCACTTCCAACCAGCAATTTAGAACTAAGAAATAAATCAGAAAGGCCAGGGACAGCAAACCTCAGCCCTAGAAGACAGCTCAGAAACAAGCAACAGTAAAAGCCAAATGTAAAAGACCAGCCTTTTGGAGCATGCTGTATAATGAATTATATTTGTGCTTGTCAGTCACAATGTAGAGGACATCTCAAGAGGCAATGTCAAAAATGGCTGTTGCTAACTTGTAAAAATACATTTGATATTTGGAGTTAGGCCACGCAGGGTCATCTATATATATCTCAACGACAGATAACAGTATAAAGTTTGGATTGCAACCAACTGCAATTTTACTGGAATCTTGCTGCTGTTGGAAGAGTTGCTTGTGAGCCCCAGTCACACTGGAGATTTGGTACCTGGCTCTGATATTAAGAATATTGCTTCATTCAGAGGCTTCTGTCGTCAGATTATTGAGGCACATGTATGGGCCTGAGTACCTCATGGAATTGTTTGTAAAAGCTGGTTGCAAGCACTGCTCTCTGAGCCCCTGTAAGCAGGCTGCTGAATCCAAAGTGAATGGCTACAGGGAGACGTGATTAGAATTTAAGAGTTCTAATTAATGGAGTTTTGTTTGTCTGGTTTTTGTTTAAAAACAAATGTGGCTACAAATTTAAAAAGTCCAGTAAGTGCAGAGAATACCTAGGGAAATGTTACTTAAGTGTTTGTGTTTATTCAGTGAAGGACATGTATGTAGATAATGGTTCCATTTGCTGAGTCTGATGGACAGAACAAATCTGAGATAAAAAGATTAAAACTGGAAGAAGATACCTATAATTATAGTGCTTGAATTTGCTCATATAGAAGTGAGTCAGCATTTGTGTGACTTGTAAGGGATAACTTTCTGGTGTGAAAGCACACGACTGAAGAACATGTGTAAGCATGTCCAGAGCTGGAGACTGGATGCATAAGGAAATCCTGGAAAACTAACTTTTTTGCAGAAGTACCTGTCATAATGTTTTTATAAACTAGCATAAGCTCTACACTGTGGACTCCACAGCTCATGTTTAAAACCAAAAAGGCTTTTCAGGCCTTTTGTAGTAGAATCTGTATGGGGATGGGAGCCAAGGTGGGGACTGGAGCATAGGAGGGTGGCCTGGAAATGCTTGGGTATCTTTCTGTGTTTGGCCAGCACTGCCCTCCAGACTGACACACCTGTGCTGATGTGAAGTGACTATTGCTGGGGCCACTTCCCAGAGTGTTGGTGGCACAGACACCCCTCCTTGCATTCAGCACGTGCCTAGAACTGCAATCTACACACTGGCATATATTCAGTAAGCCTGGCTTCTGGGCACTTCTGAGTAGCCTGTGAGCTTCAAGCTCACCTTTGTGTAAGATTGATAAACCTGATCTGTAATCATTACCCTTCTTTCTGTGGTGATACAGTATTTCTTCTGCAGTGTATTCATTTGAATGTCACTATCCATGATATCTGTGAAGCTCTCAGCAGCTTCTTTAGCAAGACTGGAATCTACAGTTTGGAAACAAAGAGAAGGGTTTCATCTGCATGCTGCAGTTGTAAAAATTTAGCAGTTGAAAGTAGAAATATGTTGGGGTTTTTTTGCTAAAGTGGTAGTTCTGCTTAGTTGTCCAAGTGTTATTATTTATTTGCTGAATCCAGCTACTTTGTCAGGTTTTTGTCAACAGTGCACCTGCAGAAAATGACAGTATGAAAGTTTTACTTCATGTTTAAGTAAACTCTCCAAGGCAGCACATTCATAGAGCATTATTGCACTAAACTCAGTTGATTACCATCTACATGCCTTACAGAAGCAAGTCATACCTGTAGTAATTGCCCAGATTAAACTGTCTTTCATTGCCTATGAGAGTAAAACTGACCAAGTGGCCAGTAAAAAGCTGAGGAGTCAGGCACTCCTGGGTTCTTATCCTTGCTTTGCCACTACCTGTTCTGTAATCTAGGGCAAGTTGTTTAAACTGTGTTCATTTTGAATGAATTTTAATTCATGTGAAACACTGGAATTGTACCAGGGTTGAATTTGACCCTTTGTGTCTCAGTTTCCACATCTGTAAGATGTGGTACCTTACCTACCTCGCAGGGTTGCTCTGAAGACTAGCAAATGTTTGTAAAGCACTTAAAAATGCAAAGACCCTCCCAGGTGCTAAGAAGAAATATTACTGAACTCCAGCAGAGAGAATGTTATATTTTCCCTCATCTCACAGGGAGAGGAACATGAACGTTTCCAGATCATGAACTCTTGGGACAAACCCTTGTCATTGCTGTATTCCTAGCATGTTCACATCCTGTGTCTTTTGGAGCTGATGGCAAAATTTCAACTGGCTTCAAGTGGGGGGCAATCAAGACCTAGGCAGTATTAAACAGGCTGACTAAATGCTTACGGGTCAGGAGTAAAGAGAAAACATCCATGACTTACATATGCATTTCTTCAGAAATTCTCACCGGTAGCTTGTACTGAGGAGCATTTTAACACTCACACGAGGCCTCCTTTTTCATTTAGCTGTGGGTTGTATTCTAGTTACTATGAAACAGTGGAGCAGGATTTCCCATCAGTGTCTGTAAGACTATGATTATGTTTCAGTTGCCACTGGGAATTTTGAACTACATCAAGCTGCTTCTTATCAGAGTAAAAAGACCTGAAATAAATGAAGCTTTTAAGTAAAAATATGTAACCATTCAAGAATATAAAATTATAGTGATCAAACAACTTTCTCTTTTCCCCTCCTGTTCCCCAAAACCAAAAACAATGAAGTTAATCCTATGACTGAGTGAAATCTGAACTTGGATCTTTTAACCACATACATGTTTTCAGCCAAGGAGCTCTGAATAATCATCCTGCTAACCCACTCTGCCCATCAACTGGAAGGGCTGATATAAAAAGCACCACTGAGAAGAGGACCATGTTTTTAAGAGCTTTTCTAACTGGCAGCAGTAGCCGAGGGGAAAGAAAAAAGAAGACATCAAAGGGATTGAGAGGATCCTTAGTCAAAGCCTGTTCCTTTAGAAATTCTCCCAATATGCAAGTATATTTCTAGCTTCTGTTAGACACCTCTGAGTCAGGGCTATATACCAAGTTACAGCTGAGACTTTACTTTGTTCTCCTCAGATGAGATGCAAGATGGTAGTGTCACATACACTGAAAGACACAGACCTCCGTTCAAGACATTTTGTGTCTTGGAGCTGGGTGTGGAATAAAGTTAAATCATTTTCACATCTTGCTTAGACAGATGCTGCTTCATTCCACTGAATTCAGTAATAAATTATTGACCAAGACAAAGGAAGCAGGCTTTTGCTTAAAGTTGCCTGTAAGGAAACACCACCAGCAGACTTCTGCTTTCAGGGCAATTGCTTCCTGGGCCATACTCAGAACATGGAGGATTCTGAAGTAGGGCTTCACTATTTAATGGGAATGCCTTAGGATTTGTGGTTGTAGCTGGGGGTTAATAGTACAGAGAAACAGTTTATAGCAAGTCAATTCTGTCTGCTAGAGGTTCAAGCACGCTTTAGTAGGAGGTATCACATTTAAGGGGCTGTGCATGCAATGAACAAAAAGTGTGAACTTTGTGTGGTTCTGTTGGGAGGGTTTGAAAATTTCCTTTGTACACTTTTGGATGCTGACTACTGTATATGTAATGACTATGCATTTTTAGCAAAAAAAAAAGGGTGTGATCTATAAATAAAATTGATTCTGAGTTCATTTTTGCAGAAATGCATTTATAAAGGTTTTTTTCATTTCTTAGTCTAAGTTACTGTGACACGTGTAGGATCAGAAATGTGTTGAATGTAGTTATCTTCAAACACAGTTGATGTTAGCACGAGTACAAGAACTTTCAATTCTTGTATAGGGGTGTTGGTATTTCTGAAAACACTATACTAGCAGAAGTATCATTGCCATTCTGTTGTCTTTTATATTTTAAAGCAATAAAATAGCATTCTTTGCCTCTATAATTCTCCGGTATCTATGCTAATTAATGATAGACATCCCTATTACATTAAGATCATTAATATGTATAAGAAGATTAGCGTTCAGCCTACAGTGCTCACTGAAAAATCATAAAATTGGTAGTAATAGCAGTGTCAAGAATCGCAGCAAAATATTGACTGCAAAGTGAAGAGGTCTACTTGGCATCAAGTAAAGTTTCCCATTTGGCAGAGTAGGACAGGAAAATACTGTTTTCAGTTCAAGTGAGGCACCAAAAAGCACTCAGTGAACTGCAATTACATAAAGTATCTGCCTTAAGCCTTTTCTGACAAAGTTCAGCAAGACAGGATGTCTTGTTCCAACATAATGGCAAGCACCCCCTGAAACTGTTAAAAGATTAAACACAATGGAAAGCTGTAGTATCTTCTAGTTGAGGTCTGCAGAATTCCTTCAAAAGTTCTAAAATTCTTGAGATTCTTATTTGCAGACTTTGTACATCCTATTTGAAATGTGGAAATGACTTCAAGGATTTGATGATCCCAGTCATGCTTCACAAGACTGCATCCTCCTGTTAACACTTAAGAGTTTTCATAATGCTATCAGTAAGCTCTGGATCTGACTGCTGGACATGAACATGCTGGAGGAAAACCTCACAAAACTGATAAAGCCAATGGAGATGGCAAAACACTGAGCAGAATGTAGGCAACAAAAGTTACAGTTGCTAGGACAAGTAGTTTATTGAGGTCAGTACCTCAGCCTTCAGCTATGGTGGATCCATACTTACTCTGATAATCTACTGGAAATCTGAAGGCAATCTACATTTTGTTACCATGACATCACTTCTGTGAAAAATTACCCTAAAAGTCAGGACTGTATTTGAGGAGGAGCAAAGGAACATGTGACACAAAACAACCTTCAGATTTTATTCTCTCATCATGTAAGGATCATGTAAGGTTAGCAGGATCTGCGAGTGGAGATGAAAAAATAAAAGGCTGGTCAAAACATAGAGCAAATCAGTATTAATGTTAATGCAAAATTTTGGTTGCAGTGATGAAAGCCTTTGGGACAGACACTACAGATGCACTTTCTGCATCAGAAACCCTCTACTACAAGGCAGATTTCTTATGAAGAGTGGCAGTACGCTTCTGTTAGTGGAGAAATACTTCTCTTGCCGGGGAGATTGTGAACATGATGCATGCTTTACAGAAGCAAAACAACCATGTCACACAATCTCTTCGGAGAGTAAGAAATTTTATAGTTTTCTTATTTGATTCTCTCCTGCCTCCAACATCTAATCCTTTCATGTCCCTCCTGACTGATGAAACATGAAAATATAGTTTTCCTTAATTTTTGATGTTAAGCATACTTTTCATTATTATCCTCTGCTAGAAAATGTCTATTCTCTCTCACTTTCCTCTGCTCTCCTGAGAAACTGGGCAATGCCACAAGTACAAGAAAAAAAAACCTTGATTTTTTTTCCCCCCTTCTTTATACGCTGGGCTCTCCACATCCACAGTCCTGGGGCTATGGAATTCAATCACTGGCACTCAGTTGTGTTCCAAAATCTCAGCTTTTCTTTTTAGCAGCACTTGGAAAGACAACTATGAAATGTCAGCAGGGTGGATAACAAGCAGCAGTATCTGCAGCCCTCAGAAATAATATAAATAATGAGCAAAAGGTAAACAGGTCCCTGGGGCAGCTTCTCTGATACCTTTGTACACACAGGCAGCATCTTTCATTATCCAAAATTTTGTGAAGCTCATAGGCACATGCTTAACTTTAATAGGAGTATATGTTTATCTTTGTTCATTGACAGGGGCGAATTTTTCCTTGTGTTTAAGTGTGCTATAGAAGCAGAGCCCTAATGAGCAGACAGTGCCAGGGAAACGCTGCCAGCAAGAGTCTGGCACAGCAGATCCTGCTATTCAGCCCTAAGGCAGTGTCCTTCTCTCCAACACCCAAGACTCACTTTCCCTCCTCAGCTGTAGCACTTTAAAGCACTCTCAAAAGCACTCCCAGAGCATCATCTGAGAGATTTTGATACAAAACAAACAGCAAAATACATAGGTATAGCTAAAAATGCACCAACTTAGTCATTAAATAAAGCTGCAGACTTTCCATTTGTACCAATTACAATATCAAAACATTGTTTCTTGCAGTGTAGGAGAAAATAGTAGCTTGAAAAGAAAGTTTGGAACAGTAAGTAACCAGAATCACTGAGCACTAAAAAATATATTCACTAGACAACATAGTAAAAGGAGTATTTTTCTGTATAATATAGACTCAAAATTTAAACACAGAAACCAAATATCTATGAAGAACACCTTTGTCCCTAGCAATAGAGCACATTCCTTAAAACTATAACTATTCTGCCCCAACAGAAGCATGCCATCTCCTTTATTCTAAAGTTCAGATCTTCTTTGGACAATTAAAAATCAATTTGACTTAACTGTGTTCAGTAAAACACAGAGAACTGAGAGTACACGAGAGTGGGAAACCTGCTCAAAATGCAAAATTCAGATTGTTAAATGAATATTAGCTAAAGTCCCAGCTAGCTTAGCACTCGGCAGCCCTGTCACCTCAGAGGGAATATACAGTCAGTGTATCTTCAGATCTGCTTCTACTGAGATCATCATTATTCCAAAGAATAAAGTGAATTGATATAATGAATGGAAAACAGTACATAACTCCATTACAGTTAATCTGTGGTGAGTATATCCTTGTATTCAGACATAAGGCTGAATTACATACATGTTCAGATATCAACATTTATAAAATGTTGTTGGTCCCCTACATACCTTGGTTGAGGTCTCTAGCTGTTACCAAAAAGACATTTTATAAGTCTTCCTTATCTAGGAAAAAAAAAAAAAAAAGTAAAATTAACCTCACAGAGTTTAAAATATGTATTGATTTTGACTTTGCTGGCAGACTCTTACATGGGTTTGCACAAAGCAAATGAACTGGTGGACTTATAAATATTACCAAGTGAAGTAATCACTGCTTTCTCTTCTGAAAGTCAAAGGGACTTTCTCCAAACTGAGTTACTGAAGACCCACAGAGAATCTGGTCCTCTCCCCTTTACAGCAGTTGTAGCTTGGAGTGTAAGTCCTCTGTGGAAAGTACTAGATGTTCACCTACTGGCTTCCAACACACTTCATTGCTGCTTTTAAATAACCCTAAGGAATGTTATTCATTAGCCAAATATGCACATATAGCTAACAAAAAAAAAAAGATTTTCAGGCTCTGGAATTGTCATGATTTCTGGTTTCAGTGTCAAGGCAACACTGCCAGGTATGTCCCAGTCATGAGCGACTTCCAACTTATTACTCAACACTCTGTTTCAAAAGCCATTTCAGTCCCCCACTAGCTCATGAATGAAACAATCTGCAACAAACAGGCTCGTTAATGAAGTCTCTAAGGTGACAACTTCCCGTCTGCACTATAATAGGTCAGCAGTAGCCTGGTTCCCTTCACAAGTGATTCCTGAGCTAAACTCACAAAGAAGCACCAGACTCAATTCTCTTCCCTTGGCATTTTGCCCAGAAGGCTCAAACAGGCTGCAGAATAATTCTGACTTGTAAAAGGCTCTTTTACCCTCCTATTCCCTAATCACATCCCTGTGTGCAGTACTGGCACAGAGGATGCAGCCGGAATGCACATCTCTGTGCTGCACCAGTCCCTCCGTGGCACGCAGCCATATGATCCCACCAGGGCTGCTCCCACACACGAGTCAAACCAGCCTGAGAACCAGGCAGTGACAGCCCTGCCTGCCTGCTGTGCCAAGTGAACCTCAGAATAAAGAGATTCGGGCCTGCTGTTCAGAAGAAAGTTTTGCGACATTAGTCTGTGCCCAGCAGACCTGTGGAGGACACTGAGGTCAACCAGCAGGAGTTTCCTAGACAAGATTTGGTCTTACTCATTTTTAGGAAAACAAACCTCCATTTTCTAACTCAGCCATCAATGATAAATTATATAGAGAATAGAAATTCTCAGTTTCCCTGAAGTTGCTGGATAGAGCTTAAAGACTAAACGGCCAAAAAAGATAAATGGACACACACACCAAAAAAAAAAAAAAGGAAACAACAAAAAAAAAAAAAAAAAAAAAAAAAAAAAGAACCCAGGAGGATAAACATGACTGGAACCAGTGGGGAAACAGATAAAAAGGACTAGAGTGCAAGTGTGTAACAAAGAACCAACGGCACATGCCCAAAGAAAAAGCTCAAGGAAAAGTCACCTTTAATACCAAAGCATTCAGTGAATACAACCACCAGAGACCCCTTTCATGACTCTCCAGGACCATAAAAGGACTTCCAGGGGGAAGAGGATACATACAAATTAGTTCTAGGAAAGTAATGTTTATGTATTAAATAAGAATCACGTTTTAATGAATATGTATGATTACGGTGTATAAATGCCTTGTTGTAAAGTCTCACAACACACATAGAATAAAAAAAATATCCTCTGTGTGTCCTGCACAGATAAAGAATGCCTGCTTTCTAATGCTTCAAATTGTGTTAGAAAGTTTATTCTGGCCAATTTCAGTATCTTCAGCGCTCTGAGGTCTGAGTTTGATTGAATCCTCAATGAAATGAGGATTGAAATGCTTGAAATGAACAAGGCAAAACAAATTATTCACACGTATTGAAAAATACCAGGTAATTCAGATTGTTGTAATCTGCCTCAGCACATGCACACGGGTGAACAGGAGCAGAGCAGTGTGTGCGGGGCTGAAGTGCGGGGCTGAAGTGCGGGGCAGTTACTGCAGGGAGGCTGCAGTGGCTCTGGGAGCCACCGGCCGGCGGCAGGGCTGGGGCCGGCCCGGTGTGCCGGGGCCGGGGCCGGGGCCG
>VZTN01013719.1:62707-75714 GCA_013400515.1 Erpornis zantholeuca | reverse complement strand
CCGGGTCGGCGCTCCGGGCCGCCAGGTGGAGCCGCAGAAGCGCTGCCGGCGAGGGCACGGCCGGGGCCGAGGCCGGTGAGCAGCCGGACAGCTCCGGCACGGATACGTTTTCTCCACGGCATTTCTCATGTGCAGCGCACAGCGGGGAGCACGGGAGCACCCGGCAGGCGCCTCCGCCCAGCGCCCCGCTTGCCCTGGCACAGCTGGTAAGAGTGCTGCCCTTTGCGGCATCTCGGCTGGGCACCGCTGCTGTCCCCTGGGCTTATTTGGAAGGGATGCGCCATCCATGTAACACTCGTAGGGAGAAGCTGGCACAGAGAGCCTGACCGTCTAGCAAAAAGAATGCCTTAGAGGCAGCTGCTTGCTGATACAATCCAATAGGGGAAAAACTTTTTAAGGGGATGACGCCACTGTCCTAGACATTCCTGGAACTTAAACTGAACATGAGTCAGTCAGAGTGAGAGTATGCATCTTGCCATGTTGACTTTTTATTTAAACATATTGACTAAAATAAGTTCATTTGATCTGTTTCCTTTATCACATGCATACCACAGCAGATGCGGATTAACATACCATTAGACTTACATATCAGTTTAAGACCAGTGTGACAAGCAAGAAAAGAAACAAAACAGGCAATAAAAAAAATTTCTGAAAGTATCTTCCTATGCAGGATTTCACCTTTCAAATTTGAGCAATGAAAATCATCAGTTCAGAAAAGGCTCCTTCCTGACCCAGAGCATTATGTGAGGATTTCTTAAGGTAAATTAATGGCAAGCCCTGGTAAAGCCTGAGTTAGCCATGAGGCACACACCTGGCTAGCACTATGCCATGACCACCCTGCCACAGCCAACATGTTGATTATTGGATGTGAAAAACTTTTTTAGTCTGCTACTCAGTTTTCAGACTCGCCCATGTTCATAGAACTTGCCTACCTTATTCCCAGCTGATGTCAAACAATGCATATATATTTCATGCTACAGTTTTCAACACCTAAAGCATTAAAATGTACTTTCTGGAATATTGCAGTCCCCTTTTTGGCTCTAACATTGCAATGCTAATTGAAGTATTGTAACAGTGCTATGATTCAATCTGTGCTTACAGCAGGAGCTGTTGGACTGGCTATGCTGTTTGTAGGGCAGAGCTGACACTCATGCTCTCAGTGACAGATACAGACACCAGCCCTTTAGCCTTTCCCACTCCCCCGGGGAGCTCTGATTCATTTCGGCCAGCGACATTTCACTTCCAACCTGCAGCCAGAGATCACACAGCACCCCTGAGACAGCCATGCTTTCCTGACCACTGTTCATCCTTCAAATAAGCCTCTTCTGAGCACAGCCACAGTCCAGAGCTGCCCTGAGGCTGTCAGATAATCTCCACAGTTTTTGTCAAAGTTGGGATATAAGCAAGCCCGGTCTACTTCTTTTTTATTTAGCACCAACATACGGAAACATTTTTTACAGTACTATGACTTCCTGTGCAAGCTGCCCAGTGATCCCTACATCTTGTGCTAGCACAAGCTGTGAAACTCAGCAGCCTCATTGTATGGATGCAGATGTAGCATCTCATCAAAGTGTTTCCAACTCTCTTTACTACTTTATTCATTTCATTTACTTCTTCCCACTTTCTGACCCATCTTCACTATCTCATCTGAAAACATGTTTTAAAGGTCATGAGTCACTTATTTCTCTGCAGTCAACAATTTCTTTCCAGATGTCAGAAACTACTGTGCTTTAATTTTACAGTCCTCTGAAAGGCCTTCCACAGTAGCATTTTTTTGTTTTGTTTTGGTTTTTTTTTGTTTTATGAAAGTAATTTTATTGGCAAAACATATGACTAACAAAAGGGTATGACTCTATGCTTACCGTAATATGAATTACTACAACACTGTTTACAGCTGAGCTTTAAAAACAATTTTCAGGCAGCTCTGGTTTTGATGACTAAAGCTTTAAACCTCTCAGGTTTTTTTAACTCTTTTTTTAAAGCCAGAGGTGGTGAATATCTAATTCCTGATGCCATTTTTTGTCAGGCTGGGCATAGGTGTCTGTAGGTCAGGCATATGCAGTGGAACTATCTATGCTTTTTTGAGTTCTCTAATGGAAACTCATACAAACTGTAAGAAGATGTTAAAAAATTGTGACACACTGTCTAATTCACAAATTGAGATAAAGTGAGAGAAGTTCTCCTCAGCCTGCACATAGCTTAAAGCTCGCTCCTTCTGCCTTAGCACTGAATGAGAATTTGTCTGTGTTTTAGCTGGTCCAGTGAAAACTCATTTATGCCAAAGAACCATGCCTTGCATGATGCCTTCGGCAAGACTGCAAAAACATTACTGCTGGAGCTCCATACAGCCATGGCTATTCAACTGGCAGGCAGCTCTCAAGAGTCCTTTATTCTAGTCAGACACAAACCATTATAGACCAGCATTCTCCAAGAGACAGATCTGCTTGTGGGACATAAAAATACTGGTTTTCCTTCCATTGATGTTAATAGGAGCAAGGATGCAGGTATGATGTTAAGAGATGCTAAGTTCTTAAAATATGTTCTGAATGATTTCTATTTTTAAGAGCTGTTTTGCTTTGGAGGATGAAAGGTCTGTTCACTTAATATGAGGAACAAGGTCTGTCTCAGAGATGTGGAAGAACATCTATTCATCCAAAAGCTTAGCTATTTCAGGAATAATCTGTAAATTATTTTAAGAGTTTGTTTAAACCGTTGTTAACTATACCTGGCAGATTTCTGGCAAACACATTATTGTTTCTTTAGACTTCTCCATTCCTGCAAGGAAACTTTTTGGGAGACAGGACTTGTCACTTCTCCTGTTGACACTGTTCTTCTTTGTATAAATAATTACACATTCACTGGGACTGGGACTAACACCTCCACCCTCCCCAGGAGGGTTACTGAACCATCAGACTAGAGCATTGTTTTTTCTCTCACCAGCTGGCTCCATGAATATTTAAGTATATTTTACAAACTGGGACTGTTCCAGTCAAAGGGGCTGATGGTCAGGTCACTGCTGTGAGGGAGAAACCTAAATTTGTAGAGGAGAGGAGAATTCCTCTCAAGCACAGGTAAGAGTTAGATTTTGTGAGGCATGCACTGACTTCTTCAGCAGCACTGATGTGATCCTCACCTTCTGTGTGGGATTTACACATCAATTTGTGTCATTGACAACCACTTCAATTAAAAATGCACTTTTAGCATTAAATGGAATAGTTTGCACCAAAGGAAATTGAGTTTGGAAACTTGATTTCATTTAGAAATACAAAAAATCATATTCAGCTCCTGGGTACTGAGATTTTCTTTCCTGTCCAAGTATTCAGTCAATTATTAGTCCATATAAAATTAGAAAGTCTTCCCAAATAATGTCTTGTTTACCAGAATGGGATCCACAAATTCTATGCCTTTTATCTTAATCTAATCAAAATTCAGGTAGGTAATTTCTGCTTTCTGCTTTAAAAACTGTGAATTTTCTCAATCATTCCTTGTTGTCATAGAGTAAAGGGTTTCTGTGAAAGGTAATGTAACTTGGGAATCCACAGCCTAGAAAAACTTAATTTTCCTCAACTGAAAAATGTTCAGTTTAACAACTAGACTTGTATTTTAAGGGTAGTTCAAACACCAAACTAAACCAAAAGAGACAAACAGGGATTAGGAGTGGAACAGACTGCTAAACTATCCAAAACTGAATGGCAGATTTAACCCCTCATTCTTTTATTAATACAAAGTAGCTGAAGAATTTGGAAATGGAGTGAAAATTGTCACAATAATATTTGAATACAAGGATGCAGTAAAATCAAAAGTCCTGTTGTGTTTTGATCAGATTTCTGATCACTTTTTTACAATTAAAACCTTTTTGGTCTAAGTCTTGCATTAGACTTTGACTGGAAATGTATGCTGGAGTTTTCTGCATTACAGAAAATGTAAAAGTGACACAAGAAGTATAAATTCAGAAAATAACAATCCAGGGCAGATCAGAGACACTGTACACTGAGTTTAGAATCTGCTTAGTTGAATTACATGTACTGGACTTACATTTAAAAGAGATAATTGAATAAGGATACTTAATAGGAGACTCTGGTGTTAATAATGACAGAAAATTCTTAAGGAATCCACAGAGGCACACTTTTACCCAGGTAAAACCTGTAACTCTGAGAGGGGTGATAACCAAGAGACAGGCCAGAAACATTTTAGGGTGGTGCCAAGGCAGAGAGAAGTGTCAGCAGTTTTTAAGGTCCTAAGAGCCCAGAGCTTTGAAAACTTAGCTGGAAAGCTGAATACAGAGATGTTGTACTGGATAGAGAGTATAATAGTCATGATCTATTGATTGCACTTATAACTCAGGCTCCATATGAATCAGTTCCTCTCATTCCCTTTCAAGAATCTATACACCTCGCATCACATATCTACATCTGCACCTATTTACAGGAGGAATTCCCTGCTATTTGACACTGCACAGGATAATTATTATCAGTGCACCGCAGTACATCTGGAAAGATGAAGGAATGCTGGCTCAGCATACATCAGGCAAAGCACTGCACCTCTTAAAGAAGAATGGCTTACATAAAACAGCAGCACAAGGGCTGCATCAGTCTTTCATGCATGCCGAAAGCCAGGCATAATTGCTTTGAAGTGGAAGAGTTACATCTCTCCAACAGTACATCTCTCCAACTGTAGAACAGGAAACAAAAATTTAAATAAATACTTACCAGTCCTTGCAAATTCTCTGATTCCTTATTCAAAGATGCTACCCATTCACCAGAAAATATTATGTGGTAGAGGCAGGCAGTCTTCATTCCTTTCCTGCTGGGATTAAAATGAAACTTGGCTGTTATCTCAAGAATGAGCCCAAAGACCAGGCTTAGATTCTGGAAAGACTTCTCATCTCAAAGTACCCTTTCAGTAAGTGAGTTGGAGGATTTAAACATAAAGACTCTTTCAAAACAGTTGCCTGTGCTCAAGTGTCCATGTCCAAACTGAAGCCAAGTATAGTTTAGGAACACCGAAATTAAATTACGATATTACTTGCTCAGTCTGGCCTTTATTTTCTTTGGTGGATATGAGAAATTTCCTCAGAGACTGTTAAAACAAAAATAGTCTGAAGCTCTTGAAAGGATTAAAATAAGTAACTCCTGGAATACAAAAAGGATAAACTGCTGCTTGATTCTGGCACTGCACTTTTGATTCCTAAGGTACTAGAGGACTGTTGTTGAGTTAGAACTGAATACAAGTTCCAACCATTTTTATACCAAGTATATATCTAATTTAGGCATATAATGCTGTTTCTCTAATGCTTTTCCAGTGTTTAGCTTATTTTTGTGATATATTCAGTAACCAAAATTACTACTATCTAGAAGTCTCTGGTCCCGGCTCCTAAAATTTCCATGTATGTTCCTTCAATTTTTATAGCATTTCCCCTTAATACTTTAACATTTTAATGATCTATAATATTTTTCCCATAGGAAGAAGTACTTATCTAGTACTCAGATGTACATTGCAATACCATGCTGAGACTGATAGGGACATTTCTTTACATATTAAATAACAATGATTCTGTGAAAATCATTACCCAGCAACATAATAGATCACAGATGTGTTTAAAAAACATAACATTAGGCTAAACTTTGAATTCTGGTCTGGAACGCATGTGTTCATCTCCCAGAGCAGTAATTCAGCACTTAGAAAAAGTAAACTCACTATTGTCATGCACATGGCAAATAGCTGAGTTCCAGCCACCAGTGAAATAATTTGGCCCCAATTTTGCATTCCATGACCCCTGTACTCTGATGGGAAGTAGGCCATAGGGACTGACTGTAATTCCTGTAGTCAGAACTGCCCAGAACTGGTACAATTTATTGTTGCACAGGAACATCAGTGATGCAACACCCACCTTCTTGCCAGGGACACTACACTGAATAAGGACAACTTGGCTGAAAAAGGACAACTACAAGGAGGGCATAGCATGAACAACAGGAGGAATCCAGGAAGTCTTTCTGTACCATCAATACGATACTCTACCTGGCAGAGAATGACTCTATCAAGATATTCCCTCAGAATTACTTCAGCTCTCTTGGCTTGGCCTAATCTACCCATTAAAGAAAGGGTATTTTCCCTGTTTTGAATTTTCATCTTTGAGGAAAGAAGTCCTTCAGATGTAGGCTCTCCCAGTTTATCATTCAGATGTAGCTGTTGAGCTGCTCAGTTAAGTTAGGGACTCCTTTTCAAGCCAAGAAAACAAGTGCAAGAATTATAACACAGCTGATGGAAATTTGATTGTATTCTCCCATCTCTTGTTGCACAGGCTGTCATATCATTTGCACATTTTGTAAAGTGCTTTTTCCTCATTGTCCCCTTTATGGAAGCAGATAGTAAATTTTCCTGTCAGTAAAAGTAAGGAAACAGTATTTTAGTTGGCTGAACTAAAATTGCTCACAACACTTTTCTTCCTAAGAGCATTTGCAGTAAATAAATTAGATCCAATTGTTCCCCTTTTTATGTGTAGCCTTATAAATAATAGTAGAGGGAAATTCAGGAAAAGCAATGAGAGCATTGGCAGGGAACAGTTTCTCAAAAGGCTTAGTTCTGATTTCAAATCTGTGTTGCCACTAACGGCAAACTAATTATATGTGAAACTGCACCATGAGACTCAGGTCCCAGGTATCACCTGAGCAATAGAGTATGACAGCATAACACATCTTATTCTCTTTAGAAATACCTTTATCCTGCAACTATAGCATTCAGAAGACAGGAAAGAAAAAAGATGGGGGGTGGGGAGGGAACTGAAACTAGATGCCTTAATACAAACCTACTTATTTATAGACAATGTAAAACTTCTTTGAATTAAAGCACACACACAAAAAATAGGTACCTTCTTTGCTCGAGGTTCTAGTTTTATTTTTGACAGCATTCTTGCTGAAAGCACACTCTCATCCTGAAAGAGACTTCTCTGGGGCATCCTTGATGCCTTTTGCAACTTTTCTTTCCCTGACAGGCTCTCAGTGCACACACTCCAGAGTGCATTGCCACATGCCTTTACCCTATGCCTCCAGTGTCACTTGCAGCCAGCTCGAAGGGAAGGTGGCTGTGACCATCACCAGGTTAGCACCAGTTGTGTCATGTAACACAGCAGTGACTCCACACTCATTTCTTCATTCAGGTCAGAGCTGAGTTTAACAGTGTCTAGTGGAGGTGGTGCCTTTGGAGGAGAAAGGATGCTCTTGTACAGTAGATTGTTCAAAATATCAGCTCTTTTCATTTCTCAGTCTATAAACCAGACTCTGATCTAAGTCTCTAGAAATTTATCATGTACAGATATAAGTGAGTCTTGTCATTAAATTAGAACAATGGCTCCAAGGATGATTTTTAAAATATATATATCCCTCATAAAAGTAATTCTATTTTGTACCAAGAAACAGAAAGTCTATTTTTCCCTTTTAGTAACACAATTTTCTATCTGCTCTCTTATTTCCTTCTTCAAGCACAACAAAATTAATGGTCTTGTGTTTCTTTCCCACAACCACCAAAGCAAAGGGAATCTGGTTTGTAGTTTTGTTTCATAGTATTGTCTACTTGAAGATTTGCTGGTTCAGATTACATCAAGACTGGCTAGCTGATCTGTCTTAGCTTTTCCAGCTCTCTAGATAAGAATAGCATGCTGTGACCCTTGATGATGCCCTGCCCTGTGCTGGAGCTCTGGAGTTGTCCTGCAGACTGAGGTGCTTTGCTCCTCTCTCTTCTCTGTCTGCTGCTGGAAGACTTGGCCATGGGAATGCCTGATTCACAGGTACCTGCTGGCAATTCAGGGGCTCTGCCTTTTTTAATTTTAGGGTCTTCTACTCCATACTTTATGCTCCTGCTCAATTTACATATTGATTATTTTCCTTGGACTATTGTGTTTCAAGTGCACTATTAGGGACATAGCACTTCCTTAAAATATTTTTTTTAGAATCCATTCTTCTGACTGGTACTTTAGCCATTTCTACACCTGCTGTGTGATATGGTTATAGTAAGTGCTTGCTCTTGGTCAATGGACCCTGGGATGCTTCATTGGAAGTGTTGAAACAGTCCTTTAGGAGTCTTGTACTATGAAGGAGTAGCTGTTCACAACACTATGAATGTTTCCAGCATCCTGCTTAATAGTGGGCACTCTGGTTAATCATTATTATATCTCTTTGGTTCCAAGGATGTTTGCAATTTAGCAGTAGTTATCTAATTTATAATTTTTATATTACAATGCAAAACAGTTCAAGTAATGATCAGCACCATTCTCCTTAATATTTTCTTATGCTGGCAAATAAGGAATTGACTTTGAACAATAGAAGAGAAAACATTTTTAAAAAAGAATTACTGGATACCAGTTTGTATTCCTATAAAAAGAGTCAAGTAGAAACCAATATTAGTATTACCCAAACTGACAAATGGAAACACCAGAAGGTAATTTAGAAAAGCCATACTGAAAAATTGTACTGCTTTTATGATTAATGCACCATGTCCAATCTTTGCTAAATGCTAAAATGAAATATGAAGTTCACAACTGTATTAAATATGTCATCACTTGAGGTAAAACTAGCAAAAAAAAAAAAAGTTAATTAAAGAATGTAAACTTAGTTCCTAAAAAGTTTCTAAATTCCTAAGGTGTGGGAATACTGTCAGTACGACATTTACATTTGGAACCTCAGTATCAAAAGGAACGGGAGAGGAGGTCTATGAATCATCACAGCCATTTTTTATATAAAGGCAGAAACCACATTGTCATTTGTTAAATGAGCCAAGAGCAAAGCTTGACAGACAAAAAGAGAGAAGAGTGGGAATTCCAGCCTGAGGAAGGGTGGAGGCTCTGCAAGTTTTCCAGCGACAATTCTTGTGTGGTTTTTTATTTCTATAAAGTAGCAGATTCAGTTAAAGGCATAACATGGATAACTCTTTGTCTTACAGATCTAAGCAAATTTGGGTATCCTAGGAACTGACTGGGCATATCAGTTTGCAAGAGTCATTTTAGGTGTTTGGATTATCAAGAAAATAAGGATAAATCCTCTCTATTGCATGTTGTCCAATGCTATTATGAAAAGGGACAACTTGCAATTTCAGGAAATACCAAAGCTCTTTTGGAAGTGAAAAAATCAAGATCTTGGCATTAAGACTGCACCGAGAGAGTTGGAGTTGTTTAGCCTGGAGAAGGGTTGAGAGCAGCCTTATTGCAGCCTTTCAATAAGTAAAGGGGACTTAAAAGAAAGATGGGGGAAACCTTTTTAATAGTACCTGTAGCAACAGGACAAGGAGTAATGGTTTTAAACTTAAAGAGTGTAAACTCAGATAAGATATGTGGAAGAAATTTTTTTATTTTGAGGGCAGCAACACCGAGAGAGATGGTGGACACCCCATTTCTGGAAATACTCAAGGTCAGATCGGATGGGGCGCTGAACAACCTGCTCGTTGTAGGGGTGTTGGACTAGATGAACTTTAAAGGTCCCTGCCAACTCGAACCATTCTATGATTCATATGAAATAAAGTGCGGTTGTTGATAGTACTGATGTAAATGTAAATTAATTTCACAGTGTCAGCTGAACAGGGACCCATACAGAAACACCAAGAGAGCGCTTAGAGGTCTTTTGCCAAGGTATGAGGCATTCTGTGCAGGCCACTCTCCACAGAGAAAAGATTTGGTGAGAAGCCAGAAAGCTGGAGCATAAACTAAGCTTAATTTTTAGTCAGGTCATCAGGCCACTTTGGCTGCTGCATGGCAACAATCACAATTAACTGTGTCACAGGAAAGATGTCAGGGATACATGGAGCCACAGGCGGTTTGCACCAATATTTACACAGTCTTTTCAAAGAACATCTCTAGGATAATCTGTCACGCAGGCTTACATTTCAGGAAGAGGTTTCCACTTTCCACTTCAGTAGTTGTCCCATTTTCAGGCAGACAAGGTCTCACTTGCCAGGCATTCATTAGCAAATTTGTCTCTTGTTAGCTTTGTGTACAAAATATCTTTCTTCAGTGACTGATAGGGAGAAGCCCTCACCCCTGCATCACCAGCATCACTAGCTGAGCACAGGATTGCTGGCAGCAGCTGGTGGGGAAGAGGGGTCACTGAGGCTGCCCATTTCTGCCAGGCCACTGCAGGAGGCAATGACACCCTGGGACAGCAGGCATTTTTTATAATTCCTATGGCACTGGCTCTGTAGTTCGTATGTTAAATGTCCGTCATTAAAGATTCATCATTCCAAGCCTGGAGATGCATCACCTCAGGAAGATGGGACAAAAAACAGTTTTTGTTCTACCTTCGAAAAGAATCTACTGTAGAAAACTTGTGCTGCAATGTCAACTGTCAAAAGTTAGACATTTTTTGTCCACATTAATAAAGACACTTTGCTTATGAAACTCCATACTGTTTTTGTCACAAAACCTATGCACCATTTACGCAAAGAATACATACACAAGGCAGCATAATTAAGATTGCATGAGACTGTACATCTGTCATCTTTTGGGTTTGAGCTTAAAACCTTTCCAGCTGAATTTATACCCACTACCTACAAACAATTCCTAACTGTGCATTCCCCGGGTTTTATCCCAAAAAGACAGGGATTCTAACAGATGCTGATTGAGTAGCTTCCTGACCTCAAAAATGAAATATCATCAGTATATGAAAGGGTTTATTTGATTTGGTTCCCTGCAAGAGTAAAGGACTGGGCTTGGAGAAGAAGAAAGGTCACTCCTGTTTCTGTGGTCCTAACAGATCATAATTTAGCTGAAGATTAATGTCAATGCTAACACATTTATTTATGGGTAACTACTTACCGGCCATTTACTTTTCTGTTCCTTCTGCAGCCATTGATGGAAAGCAGCCAGATATCTCTGGGTTAGTTCGTGGGTGAATTCTGTCTAGCAACATCATTTACATTTGGTAAATGCAGTTTAATTTGAGAGTGTTGTTTATAGTCTGTCATTTACTACTTGTGGTATTCATAATCTATTTAATAGTGGGGCACTAAAGAAGTACTTGAGCACATTAGATTTAGGGTGCTTAGGGAACACACATTTAGGGTGTGTTCCCAGACAGGCAGTGCCAGGGAGTGATGCTGCTGTTTTCCCAATTGGCAAAGGTGCAGGAGCTTGGCTGCCCGGGCTGTGCACAGGCTGGAGGCTTTCCCAGCAGCCTGTTCATCACCTCAATTTGCTCAACAGGCCTGAAATGCCCCGTTGCTGCACAGATCTGTAGATATGCTTGGGTGGCAATGCACAACCTGTTAAGATGTTAACTGTTAAGAAGTTTAAAACTACCTTTAGATGAGGTAAAAGTCCGCAGCAACCACATATAAAAGGAGTCCTTGGACATGTAATCCATGGGAACTAACAGCCTTTGTTAGTGGTTTTGCATGGAGCATAGTTCTTCAGTGGATAAAAGGCCTGAAATACTCTTTTTATAAAATAGAGGGTCTTCTCTAGACTAAAAAACATTGACAGAGGAGCAGCAGGGAACACGTGTCTGTGCTGTGAGGATTACACGACCTTCTGTCATACACGTAGACTTCCAGATCTACCAGTTTTTATTATCATTATATTACCTTCATGACTATACCAATATACCAATAAATCAGTTAAGCTTGTAGCAGCTAACCAGCATCATGGTGCTGGTCATGGTGTAAGTAAATGTCTCCTTTTAAGTTTTCTTCCTTCCCATTTCTATCACTTAAAATCAGTTCTAAACACAGCTGCAAACATAATTTCTGCTCTGACAATGTCATGATCTCTATTTCCACAGCCCCCTTTTTGTGAACTGGACTCCCTGCCTCAATCCTCCACCAAGCCTTGCCTAGAAGTGTCTTGCTCCTTCCTCCAGTCCTACTAAGGGGGTCTTGGGGCAGCCTCTCCTCAGGGCTGCAGGCCAGGCCGTCTCACCTGGCTGCCAACACACCTACACTCCTAAAAACCTGGGCCTCTGCAAAACCCACACACCTTCCCAGCCTCTGCTCTTTCTTGTCTTCCAGTGCCTCTGTGCACACAAGAACACTGTTGTCATGTCTTACTCACCAACCATCTTGCAGGCTGCATCCAAAGATCTGGGATATTCCAACACCACATGCACCTCTTCTCCCACAAAAATCTTGGAAATTTAGCAAGCATGAATCCAGGTTAATCTACTACCTCCTTCGCCCAGCACTGGGAAAGGAGAGTAAAGGTATCACTTCTGCTAAACTGCAGCATTTACTTTCTCTTTAATCCTCAGAGCATCCTCTCTAATGAACAACATTTCTTCAAAGTTTTGGCAGTAGGACTACTCTTCTTTGCATTTTGCAAGAATAGGAATGTTAAGTGCTTAATACATGGGCTAAAAATAGGAAATTAGTCTTATATTCTGCCTTACGTGCAGGAGACTTTCCACTTAGTTTCTCCAGTCTGTTCAATTGCCTGCTCCTGAACACTTCTACAGACTTACCTCCTTCTCCTTCAAGAAGCACACATGGGAAGTACTTAAAAACAGTAAGAGGAATTGGCTCTTTCTAAAGCAATACTCAGAAGATAAATTATCACTTACTGGTGTGATAATCTGTATGCCATTGTTCAATGGCCCTAACAATTTTGGGGTTTTTAAACGCCATGTTCAATAAGAATACTGTGTTCAAAATAAAAATACTGACTTAATTTTTCATTTCTTTTCTCAGTCAAAAAATTTTGGCCCAAATCCTGTAAAACTCCCAAGTATTGAGTTCATCACTCTATGCTCTGCCATCGCCTTTAAAGAGTATCTTTCACAGCCAGAGTGAAAACGCTACTAAATGGGTCAGGATCACCCATTGGTAAACAAAACGAAGCATTTGAAGTTTACTTTAGAATTTAAATAAAGAAGAAATTTCAAAGTAGCATTACTATTTTTCAAGCTTTGGCGGAGCTGCAGACGATTGCACAGCCGGTAACACTGAGTTCATTCATGCCCGGGACAAACACCCGCACTGTGCCACCTGAGGACGGCAGCGGGGCGTCGCGGGGGGCTGCGGGCTCGGGGCGG
>VZTN01013719.1:19162-62568 GCA_013400515.1 Erpornis zantholeuca | reverse complement strand
TCGCCGCTGCCGCCCTGAGATGCCGCCCGCCGTCCCGCCGCTGCTGCTGCTGCTGCTGCCGCCTCTGCTGCTGCTGGCGGCGGCTCGTCCTGCCGCTCCCCCGCACAGGTACCGCCCCCGCTGACCCCGCACAGGTACAGCGCCCCCTCCCCTCCTTCCGTCCCCTGCTTTCGCGTTCCCACCGTGCCTCCGTGGGGTGCGCGGGTGTTTCACTACCCGTGACTGCATCAAGGCAGGAGCGTTTTCCACGGAGCTTAGGACCCTGCGAGAGCAGCCCGGTGCCGTGTAATCTGTAACCTCTCTAACACAACGGTGTAATGTGGTGTGGCATCACGGTGTTTAAAGCTCGGCAGGGCGTTCCTTCACTTTCGTGTCCTCAGCAGTAGCAGTGGTTCCACACAGGTTTTCCAGAGCTCCTTGCGTGTCCGTGCAGCTCACCTGAGCTGAGCCCCGAGCACAGCTCGGCCACAGGGCTCAGCACCAGGAGCGGGGCTCAGCGCGGGGTGGGTTGTGCTACTGAGTAACAAAAAAGTACCAGAAACTTCCTTGATTAAAACATATAAATTCAAAGCATAGAAAGGAACGAGAAGTAATTTTTATATCAGTGCTATTTTAACTACTATATATGTACTATAAAAAGTCATTGCTAATGATTTTTTATTAATTATTTTTCATTATAATAGCAATTTGCAATGATGTATCACACTGGCACATCTTTGCTCTTATGAAGTAAAAAAGGAGGGAGGGTTAACAGTCTGTGCCAACCCATAATTAAGGCCTAATTTTTTCTACACCTAAGTTCATACATTAAATTGCACATTCTATGTCAATAGTGATATTATGTAAATAATTAAATATGTTTCATGTTAGCAATGGTTTTAAGTATTTAAGCTGTTGAGACAGTTTGTGCCTCCTGACTACTATACAAAGAATAAATGAAATACATTTAAAAATTAAATACGGTTTTTCCTGTTATTCTCAGGCCTACATTTACATGTGGAGGAGTTGTATCTGGAGAGTCAGGGTTTATTGGGAGTGAAGGATTTCCTGGCGTCTACCCACCAAACAGCAAATGTACTTGGAAAATCACAGTAAGAATTTTTAATACCACAAAATCACTGCTGAAGACAATGAACAGCTATTTGTTGTTAAATTATGTTTTACATGGGGTAACACATGTGCAGTAATGAACTCAGTAACGCAAAGTAGCTCAACTATCTGGAGCTTTTTAGGCTTGATGTAATATAATAGTGGCTGAAATAAAACTGGCCTTGCCTCATGTCAGAAGCAAATTTTCATTGACTTCTCTGATGCACCTCTAATTGTTTTAACCCACTTACAAGCAAACATCTCCCCTTCCTGTCACTGCAGACAGCGACAGTGAGTTCTATGAAAGAAAAGGTTTGAGGTGGAGATCATGAAAAGCAAAATCTCTTGGCAAGAAGGAGTATAAAAAGATTCAATCAAACCCAAACAATGCAGGCAGGTTTGCTTGAAGTGTGCTGCTAGCAGTGTTCTGCCAGCTAGGACATCTGGAGTCTGTCATACAGCAGGCCGCCAGCAGTAGGGAAGTGTCGTTACATTTATAAATGACTATGTGAAATGGATACAATTGATGTTTTGATGCTGAAATGAGACTGTAGGACAGAGATATCATATTCATGGACAACAGATTCCATGAAACAACTAGGACTAAATACTCCCATTCTGGGTGTCCTTATCCACAGACTCAGAGAAAGGAATGTGAGTGAATGATTACTTTTCCTCACATCTGCACAAATTAAACCCTCTGAAACTGCCCACCAAATTTCCTCTTTTTTAGGTACGGTTCACCAAGAACTCTTCTGACCTTTGGGCTTACAGAAAAAATAGGTATAAGAAGGCATAAACTATAAGTTAGTCTGTTGACAAGATCATTAAAGACAACTTCAGTTCAAAGACTGCATCACAGGCTAGGTGTTGGCAGGACAATAGGGTATCACAGGATAATTGTTTCCTGCTACTATAGAGATGCTGACGCAAAGCAGGAGACATTGATCTGTTTATGATGCTCAGTTTAAAACAACTCTCGTACCAAATGAGTGATGTGATTTTAATCATTATATCTGAAAGATCCCAGTGAAGCCTCAGAGTTGCTTTCCACACCTTTCTGTTGCATTATTATTGGGGTCTGTTTAGAGGTTACCTTTGATCCATGTCTGACCTCATCCGGAAGAGTCTGATGTGAAACACAGTGTATGCCCACAAACTTGCTCCCTTGCTATCAAGGGGCTGAGGTGACAGCAATCAGCATGGCCCACCTCACAATCTGAAGAGCAGATGCAAGTTGCATTTGGAATCATATACACATGCCTTAAATAAAGGGAAAAAATGTCCGGAGTTAGTTTACCAATATAACTCAGTATTAGATGTTCAGTTCAAAATTGAACCTGAAGGGAAATAATAATTTTGCTTATAACATCACCATTAAAAAACATAGATAACAAATGGAGGTAGCACTGAAGAAACAATTACTGAATCACACCATGTATCTGCCCTTCATATGGGGGATAGAGGAAGAGAACAAATGATTGTACTTAGAAAGTCCATACAGAGTGGTTTCAGTGCAGCCTTTACATGGCTGTTGCCAACAAGATGCCAGCATCCCAGTTAGCCTGGGCATGGTGAGAAGCACGATTACAAAGCTGTAGCAGAGCTGTGTCTGCACTTGAGCTTTCTTGACAATGGGAGGAACTTGATGGCTTCTGTCCTTTCATGATTACCCTGACTCCCAGTTTTCTGCTGTGCTGCCATTTGATTGCCTCCTTCTTTTCCTCTGTAGTTTGCCCAAAGCCAGAGAAGGGCTGTCAAACTGAAGTAGCCCAGGTTTGCTTGTGCCCTCACCTCATTTAACCCCTGTTTTTTTAAACAATATTGTTCACTAAGCCTAGCTGATCTCTTTTCCCCCTCCAACTGTAGAACACTGTGTATCTTTTGGGTGTGCAGAAAGGATGTAGAGAAGGCAAAGGCTACAAAACTTGCAAGACTAAGCCTGTATTCTCTTAAAAAAGATGATGGTTTACCAAACTGTGGCAAAGTGGTACACTCAAGGGTCTGGTTAGCCTGAATTTAAACAACAAAATCCTTTCACCAAATACTGCTGAGGCTCAGAATAGCTTGCTATAGCACCCAAGTAAGAAAGCCAATTACACTGCCATGAAGAAATACTCTGTAGTTACTGTTAGTCTTCTTCATTTAGTATCTGCTCTTAGAAAGTGACTAAGACTTTTTGCCTGTCCGTTTTAGCCAAGGGCTGTGAACACCTTCCTGAAAACACTCTGCTAATGCAGGATTTGACAAGTCTGCAAGACTAAAACAGACATTGATTCACTTTATGTCTGGGTCATGACAGCTGTTGTTTTCTCAACTACAGGATCTCATCATCTTCACAAGAAATGCACAGAGAGACAGAATGAGATCTAATTAATTCTTTAGAGGAAAATAGGTTTAGAAAACATTACAGGTAACAGAGATAAAGCAATGTAGCATTCAGGCATCATCTGAAATCTTTCCAATTGGTTTGCTAAAGCTGGATGAGTCTCTCTAACTCAGTTATGGTTCTGTTATTTCAAGAGACTGGGACTTTTTCAGCTGGCTAAAGAAAACAGCTTCTCTATTCTAAGAGCTCTAAGAAGTGTTCAGCACATGCTTGTGGTTCTATTACAGCCTTGGCAGACTACCCAGCAGCTTTTCACTGGCTTTGCTAAGAAGTCATTTGTAAAGCTATTTCCTTTCCTATAGTAATGTATGTAGCTTTATCTAAAATATGCCATATACACTTAATTTTAATACTCTGTAATCCTTCTTGGCCATCACCTCACATAAATGTGTCACATAGTCTGAGAATCTGGACTGCTGTCCTGCGCTTTTCTGGCAGACTGCTTAGTTCTCATAAAACTCCAACAACTTTATGTGCAACAATAATAGTGAAAACTATCAGAGTTATGTAAGGCTATGTTTTTATACGTTCAGAAGCTGCGTTCCAGCAGGTTTGCTGACAGTAAGCAAGGTCTGAAAAATTTCCTTATCAGGGCAGATGGGAATCTGCCCTGAGGGTGGAGAATATTTTAAATAATTTTTTCTATGTTTTAAGCATTCATTTTCCTATATAATTGTAAAACTGCCTTTCCAGTAGAAAACAGATCTTTACACATGGTTATATTGCCAGAAAAGAAAGAGATTAACAGAATCTAGTGCCCTTGTCAGGCAGAGCAAGCTAATACAAATTTTTAAAACTGGAGCTAGAGAACAAGCAACTAGGCAGAAATCATGGTTCTTCCCAGGATGTAACTCCAAATAACTTCCACATTCATTCTCAGTAGAGAGAAATAACACATTTGACTTGCAGGTAGCTGATGTATTTTTCAACTCTACCTAGGACTGCTATAGCAAAACATAAAATCAGCATTTTGGTGTTAAACTTATATCAAAATATACTCAAGCCAATACAAGTTTAAAAGTTAGGCAAAATATATATATAAGAAAGTTGGCACTTAAGGGATTCCCTCCCCCTGATTATTTTCAAAGTAAATAATCTAAACCACATAATTTTGATGAAGAGGGCTTTGTATTCAGTCAGAACAACAGAAAAACAGCTTCACTACTTTAAAGGTAACTGAACTTTGATTAACATTATATGAAATATCTGCAATGAATGATAACCAAAAACAATCTAAGGACCTTATTTTGAGGTGTGTTGTATATATGGAATAATCATGCCCTTTTGAAGAGGTTACTAATCTACACAGATTATTTTAGGAAATTATGCTCTACAAAAACTCCCTCTAAAAATTCCTTTCTCCTTCAATAGGAGTAAGGCATCATTCACATGAGTTTAGCATCATAATTTTTGAACCTAGAGAAGTTCATAGAGTTAAAATAAGAAGGGAAGCAGAGAGTGAGTATGGGTCAGTTGCCCTCTTTGTGACAAGGAGAGGGAAAGGATGAAGTGCCTCTGTTGTTGAAAGATACCAGCTGGATGGATAAAACAAAAATAAGGCACACCCTGCAGAGGAAACATCACATCATTCTTTCTTTGACTCCTCCCTCTTTTTTTTTTCTTTTCTTTTAAGAGCTGAATTCCTTCCCAGTTCTTCATCTGAGGTATCACATCTTACTGCATCAGGCTCAGATGTGGCTCAAAGTAAACAATACTGAGTCACACTGGCCTTTGCTTGTTCCCTCTGTGTCTCATGGAACAATATTTTAAATGTCCTGGGATAAACACTGGCAGATCTTAGCACATTAGTTTTCAACATTTAAAAAAGCAAAATGGTAGAAGTCAAAAGTACAGTTTTGCAAAGATGCCTGTATTTAGCACAAGATTTCTCAGGAGTAGCTGCAAACTGGAACAGCTGCTGCTAGAATGTGGAACCAGCATCCTCTGCACTTCTGATTGTCATCTACTCACATCACAAAATTGTAACTGATTTAACATACTGGAATGAATTTGTTATTTTTGTGAACGATAAATATTTTAATAAGCAAGTATATTTTTAAAATAAAGTAATAGCAGCAAGAAGTGTCTGTAATTAAGGGCCTGCCACGTTTCTCTAAATGACTTACCTCCCCAAATTCAGCTGAACATGAGCAAGGATTATTCTGACAACTAAAACCTGCAATAGGCTCCTTGTTAAACGTTCATGACCATGTGTCTGAGTTTTCCTATGCATTTTTTTACAGACTGTCATGAAACAGAAGTCAGTACACCTATGGGGAACAGTCTTGACCAAGTTCAAATAGACTAAACTGACAGAAGAAGAGATTAAAAACTACAATGAAATATAATTAGGAAGTGTAATGTTGTATAGTATAGTATAGCCAGTGGTGGGTAGAGAAGGAAGCACAACACTGCACAGAATGACTTATACCATGAACCGGAAAACCTAAGACTTGAGTGAATGGCTGGCTGCAGTTTGGAGTTTGGCAGCTTTGCCAGTGTCCTCTCCCTCCTGAGCAGGAGTCTGTCCCACATCCTGGATCCCTCTGTCCCCCCATGGGGCAGCACAAGAGAGTGGAATAACCAGAGGTAGGAGTGAGTGCCTTGAGCCTGGTGTGAGTAGAGTAATGCTGGGTCAATGCACTCCTGAAACAGAGCTGTCAGTGAGCACCATCAGCATTACTGAGGGGTAACCACGTGGCTAAATCTGAATGAAACTCTAGAAGGACAGCAAAAAGACCTTTTCTTACCCCAGAACCAGCCACCTCTCACATTTCCACTGCCTTCTTCAAACTCTGGGAGAGAGCAGGTATATTCAAAGAAGCAATTCAGGCTGAGAAAGTAGGGAAAAATCTCACAAGCACTGATAAAACTGTTTAATCTAGTATGCTAGAGCAACTTCTGCTCAGCTTTCAAAAACAGGGGAAGGAAAAGAGGAAACATGTAAAAGACAGGCAAGTTTTAGCCAAAGCTGCAAGACACTGTTGTGGAATATGTTGGACAAACTTAACTGTAGGCATGATAGTTTACTTGAAAACATGACACCCTTTAAAGATCACCCCCTTTGCATCCTGTTGTACCAGTTGTACAAACTTACGAAAATGACTGTTCCACCCCGAAAGATCATATGCAATTTTACATAGGTACTTCTGGAAAAAGGCTTCTCTAATCTAACTTCCTAAATTTGACTTCTATCTAACTAATTTTACTGTCAGCATTTCTGAACTGACTTGTCCAGTCACACAGAGTTTGTAGCGTAACCATAAATAATATTCACATCTTCTGGCAGGAATACCAAATTCATTTTAGCTCATGTTCTGTTAAAATGACCACGTGTCAATGTTCCTTAGTGATTCAGACCAGAAGACAAGTGAATGTAATAAGAGATTTAGATATGAGAGCAGTGATTCAAGGAATAAAATCAAGATTAGGCGAGTTGGAGTTCTGATGTAATAGTAGCAGCAATGTGTATCAGCACAGGGGATCTGAATGCATTTTTGAGAGAATTTTGAACTTAAAATGAAAATATTCTGAAACCAGCAGCAGGAACTGTAGTGGGGATGGTCAGGCAGTGTGCCCATGGACCCTGAGCAGCTGAGAACAGCTCAAGCAGAAGTCTGTCCTGCTGCAGGATCAGTATCAACACTGGACATAAAAGCAGCAGCGTGAATGAGTAACCTGAACACACCTACAGCACATTTTTCAGTACATCTACAGCTGCTGCCTCTGTTAGTATCTTCTGTGGGTTAAGCAGTCACTTGCATTTATAGCATTTCCATCTATACTTGACAAGCAATTTTTAATTGTTGACACTCATTAAAACAGTTTGACAATTGCATATAGGAACAGTCTAGCAGTTTGACAATTTCATATAGGAACAGTCTAGTTTTAGTTTATTTCAAACCAATATTTTAAAATGAGTGTCTGTTATGGAATGAAAAAATTCATGAACTCTTAAATAACATGGCTTAAATATGAACTTAATGCAGATATATTAAGTGTGTTTAAAGCAGAAAATTATAGTAGTGTCTCAGTAAAGCCGAACAGCTGCAATTATTTTAATAGCTAACCACTCTACCATGATATGGATTGAATGCAGATAATTACATTTGCCTGTCTAGGGTCCCTCTATACTTTAAAATACTGTTTCCCTTCTTCCTGTTCTGTTACACAGCATTAAGTGCCTTATTAGAATAGTCTTCACTTCTCAGTATGCTGCTTTTTCTCTTAAAAGCTTGTAACTATATCCCAGGAAATGTTCTTCTTGTAAACTACTATGTTCTCTTAATTTACATCATCCTCTGTACTCTTGTCTCTTTTGCAATGTCCACAGATACAGACACATAAGATTTGCCCTGTCTTGTGTTTCCTCAGATGCTGCAGAAAAAAAACCTCTCTTCTATATTGAGGGCACCTACGAATGGTTCTTTTGAATTCTCTGTCTACAGTTTTACATTGTCTTTCCAAATATAATTCTTTAACTGCAGCCAGTTACTCCAGTAACTAAATATTAGGGTTGTACAGTTAGCCGTAAAGTTTCCAATTTTATTTATAAATGTAAGATGTGTGTCAGTAAATTAAAAAAAAAACCTTTAAACTATGAAATTTGGTAACACAAATCAGAAAGAGAGGCCATTTTGTTTGTTTAAAATGGTAAATTTCTTGTTCCATATTTTTTTATATTAATCTCATCCTCCTCGCCTTACTTGGTGACAGGGAGCTGCCTGGCTGACTCCATACTTTCAGCAGAAAATAAGAGAAACTCACCAAGCTGAACTGGTTTATAATTATCTGCATGAGCCTGACTACAGGATACTCTGGGTCAGAAATAAGATAATGGCGAGAGATGGCCAGAGCTTTGTATTTAGGATTGGTCCAAGTTACTTTAAAAACTGTTTTGCCTGAGAATGTAGTTGACAAAAAGAGCTCACCTGACAGGAAGTGAAGGGTATGAAAACAGTCACACAAACACTGGGATGCAGTAGGTAACGTGGTCACATTTCCAGATGCATCTCTCTCTCCTTCCCTCTCTCTGCAGGTCCCAGAGGGAAAAGTGGTGGTTCTTTCTTTTCGATACTTAGACCTGGAAAGTGACAATCTGTGCCGGTATGATTTTGTGGATATATACAATGGCCATGCCAATGGACAGCGCATTGGCAGGTTCTGTGGTACTGTGAAACCAGGTGCCCTTGTATCCAGCAGCAATAAAATGTTGGTGCAGATGACTTCAGATGCTAATACTGCTGGAAGTGGATTCATTGCAAAGTTTTCTGCAGCAGAACCACATGAAAGAGGTAATTAACCATTTTATGTGCTAAAGACAAGTATAACTGTACAGGTCTATGCAGAGCCACATTAATGCTTAAAAAGATGTGGTGCCACAGATACTAACGATTGTGCTATTCAACATATTTGTTAATTACATTGCTTAGAAAATAGCAGAGTGTTACTATTTAGCCATTGTAGTTAATCAAGTAGTAAAGAGAAAGGCTGACTGGTCAGAGCAGTGGAAGAATTGTGCCTAGTAGTAAACTGGTAATAGCTAGTTATTAAAAAGGCAGATGAAATTCAATATAGATAAATGTTGCAAATAAGGGGAAAACACCCTAACTTTGTGTACAGTACTGCAGGTTCTGAATTGACTGTTACAATTTTGGAATTAAATGTTAGGTTTAAAATAGATGATATATGAAAACAGTAAGTAGTTGAGTATCAATCCAGTGCTTAATAGGTATCCAAAAAGGAACAGAAACTTACAATTTTTAGAAAAGAAAATAAAGACCAAACAAAAACAACAAAAAATTATGCCATTATAAATCCATAATACATGTACGTCTTGAGTAAAGTGTGCCTTTCTTATATTCCCATCTCAGAACTGAATATGACAAAATTATCAGAAGGAATCAGAGACAGCAAGCATGATAGAGTTAAAAGAACATCACATACACAAAGATCAACTGCACAGCATGAACTTCTTCATGCTGCAAAAGAGAAGGTCAAAGGGACGGTAGGAGAGGGCTTTAAAGTCATAACTACTATGGAGAAAGTGAACGGGGACCACAGTCCATCTCTTCCAATATAAAAAACAGATGAGCAAATGACTGCAAAGGAAAGGATAGGGTGATTTTTCTCTGTGACCTAGAGATAGAATGCTGTGTCAGGGCATATCGTGGATTGCCCATTTCTACCCTGGTTTAAAAACACTTACAAAACATATCAAAGCAAAATTCATCAGGTATTATTAAACATAAAGGCATTGCCTGGTGCTTGGGGAGAGTTTGACCAGTGAGAGAGAGGCTAGGAGGTCACAGGGAGGTGGTATTGCCCTAGTTAGTGTCTCTTTTTCAAGGTTTTTGCTATTGGATGATATCGGACTAGACAGGTTGTCGGGTGGAGGCAGGTCCTGAGTAATTTATGAGGCCATCCAGTTGTAACCTTGTATCAATGACTTCTTGAAATAACTGTGACCCGATACAGTAAATTTAATTACAACGGTTCATAATAATATTGTAAGTAAGGATTACATACGTGATGGAGTTTCTTAATGTGGAACTGACGTTAGGAGATACGGAAGAAAAAGACCCCTCTCCATCAAGAACGCTCCACAGGCTGCAGTTCCTTTGGGAATGCCTGTCAGCCCCACCATCGCTGCCCCATAGGCCGCGGGGATGGCTCCTCCAGTACCTCCGGCTTCTCCTCCAGCCTCAGTGTTTGCAGGAATGCTTCTCTCTCTTTGCTTTGCTGCCCTTTATTAACTGTATTTTCACAGAAGTGCCCCCAGCTGAGCCGGAGGGCTCGGCCGTGTGTGTGGCGGGGCTGTGGCCGAGGCAGCCGGGCTCCCTCAGCGAGGCCCCGCAGCCCCTCGGGGGCAGCACCGGCTCCAGGCCCCGCTGTGCTGCATTGCAGGGGACCAGTACTGCGGGGGACGACTGGAGAAGCCGTCGGGCTCCTTCCACACGCCCAACTGGCCAGAGCGAGACTACCCCGCGGGAGTCACCTGCTCCTGGCACATCGTGGCCCCGAAGAACCAGGTAAGGCGCTGCCATCGCCCTGCTGGCACAGCTCCGCTCCCAGTGCCTGCAGGGACCAACAGCTGAGAGCAGACGGCTGCCCACGCTGCCCTGGGACACTGCAATGCCACCCGGCTGACAGCAAGCTGGGCAGGGGCAGCGAGCACAGAGCTACGCTCCAGCCATCCCACCTTCCTCTCCTGTCTCACCCCAGTGACTGCTGTGCTTCTTCAGCAGGGCCACGCTCTGGTACACTCCCCTAAATGAAACCCATCAAAGCATCTGTGACTGGTGAGGTTTTTAAACCGGGGGGGGTTTAAAAAATTTTTTTCTAATTTAAAAAATACCATACAAATTAAGTTAGGGCAGGTGATCATCTCAGCACAAAACATGATGATGATCAGTGCTGCGTTTAAGTCTTAACAACATTTGAGCATTTTTGGTGTTGCTGCAGTTTATTATTGAGGTACCCAGGTAGAGCTGGTGAATTTACTAAAAGCAGTTGGTTCTATTTCATTTTTTTGAAGGCTTTACATAACATGCTTGCTTTATTAGCCAGATGCCATGAGAGCATATGAGTTACCACTTCATTAAGACCTGAGGAGATGTGACAGCAGACTGAGAGGGCTCTTGTGCCACGCATGGCAAACACAAAGTGTGTTCCCTACACCGTAGGGCTAATCTCAATCCTAGCTGCACATTTTCTGGTTGCCTCGAGAGGAACTGTCTTGCTAAATGGAAAAGTAGGAAATATCAGAAGAATATATTTATCTGGGGCAGCTTTTTTTAGTTCGAGGATTAGTCATGAGCGGAAGATGAAGAGGAAAGTTGTCTTTATATGTAAATGAATTTTAAAAGGTGGATGTGGCAAGAAAAGCAACCTACCAAACATGCTTGTCAACCAAAACATTTAATCATTGTAGACCTCCTGCTAAGATACAGTTCCTCCCTTGAACTGAAGCAGTGTGCCAGCTTAGTCTTTCCTGTAGTCCTTTTTAATCCACATTCCTTGTTTGCTAGATACTGGTCATTTAACAATCCTGTGATAGGCAGTAATTTTTAAACCCTTACCTGTAAACTGCAGATTACTTTGGTTCTTTCCAAATGTCTCTCGATAAGCCTAAGAATTTTCCTAAGCTCATATAGGCACAAAAATAAGGTCATTATATCCTGTACCTTTTGATGATTCTACTCCATAAATCTACCTGCTTCTAAATATATATTATTTGTGTACTGCAACAGTGGTTGTTTGCATGGAAGAAAGGCAGAATTTTGACAGTGAAAGAAGCCATTTGCCATGAAGCAGTGAATAAGCATCTCTCTTTAAGGGCACATAAAAAGCTCCCCAGTCTTCCATTTAGGTGCCATTGTCTCTATTTCCCTTTCATAAGCACGTGAGCAATAAAACAAGGGACTCCTGTTTTGTTGCTTCAAATACAAACCAGTAATTA
The DNA here is from genome assembly GCA_013400515.1 of Erpornis zantholeuca. NCBI lineage: Eukaryota > Metazoa > Chordata > Aves > Passeriformes > Timaliidae > Erpornis > Erpornis zantholeuca. The sequence goes on along the minus strand of VZTN01013719.1, from coordinate 50,629 downwards.
CTTCATTTATTACAGAAGATGAAGGAGCTTCTCCTGATCATGAAGAGCTTCTGTTCTACCATGAAATACTTACTAGTGCAAAGTGCACTTACTGAAAGTAGTAAAGTACTTATTATGGCCTGCTGTTTTCCCGGCTATGGAAAAATTCAGCATTTCCATTCCCAGTTGCATTACTTCTTTCTATACCATCTGTTTTGATCACAAGCATGTTATTCAGATGGGTATTCCATTTAAAGTGCATTTTTTCGTCATGATAATGAGGGTTTGGAAACAAGCTTGTTAGTCATCTCTGAAACCACCTCCCCCAAGGTTACTTATAGCTTATGGGAAACAAAATTATGCCTTAAACATCTTAATAGTGCAAAACTATATCCAAGCAAAACTAAGACCTCAGGTGATAACAGGCTATCATTACTGTGAATATAGAACAAGATAACTTTTACTATGTCAGTAAATCAAATAAAGTATATGCCATGTACAAATTACTTTTCTTTGTATAGTCTTGGAAGATTTGATACCATCTTTCTTTGAGTCAGACCTTTAAAAAGGTTGATCAACAATCAACACAAATCAGTGTTGTCATTCAAGCTTTATTTGTGCTATTTATGGGAAGGTGATGTAAATACTGTTGTGCTTCATCTAAAGAAGCAAACTAAATGCATATATTACCTCTGTTTCCATGCAGCAGTTAGGTTGTGTTTCCCTTCCTTGCCACACGACTGACGGAGTCATTCTGTAGGACTTCATTTCAGAGTAGTAGATTCCATTTCCATTTTCTTGTACACTGCTTTTCTTCCTTAAGTAGAAAATTCCATAAATAAAAGTCGTTGGAGATAATAGCATAAGTACTGGAAATACCAGTATTTATGACTTGTAAAGCCTCAACAATTATGGAAATCTGACATGGAAACACAATTCTTTTAAGTACTTACTTTGAGTCTTACTATTTGTTAATTTTCTTTCTATCAACATTTTAATTTCTGATGTTTTTAATTCTGCATCAAGTATACACAGCATTGGCAACCACAGTGATTCAGGCCCCACTGTTAATGAAGGCTCTTAACAACTTTGCCTTTGCTTTTTCTTTAGCGTATCTTGAATGATTCAGTGACATTAAAAACCCCTTTTCTGTTGTTTACACTTGGCTGTAGTTATTTTAAGATCATTGTAACACCTAACACCTACTATCATTCACTCATAAAAATAATTATCAGAAGTTACTTGCATACATTTGAGAAGAAAATGTTTCAGAGAATATTAGAGTCATATGCTGAACTATTAGTTGGAGAGGCCATGTGGATTAAAATACTTTACAATTAAGTGAATTAAGAAATTTTAAAGAAAAAATAAATAGTACTTCATTTGAAGATGTCACTTACTACAAGAAGTATTAATAAATTCTGCATGTCAAAACCTTAATGAGTTATTTCCATTTTCCCTTTAGCTAATAGAATTAAAGTTTGAGAAATTTGATGTGGAGAGAGACAACTACTGCAGATATGACTATGTTGCAGTGTTTAATGGTGGGGAAATCAATGATGCTAAAAGAATTGGGAAGTACTGTGGAGACAGCCCACCAGCGTAAGTGATTTCCTTTAATTGTGAACTTCACTACCACTCTGTCATTTTGCCAATAGTTTTGTACTAGGCTTCTAAAAGATTTTATTTTTTAAATTAAACATGACATTTTCTACCTCCCACTGAACATCTAGAAATTGGTTAGTATCTTGTCCCTTTCTCTAGGTTTTCTCTCTTCTCTCTCTCCATGACTAACCCTGGCTCCAACCCATGCTGTCTCCTGTCCCACAAGCCTCATTAGACCACTATCTAAAAACACCAATGCTAATCCCAATGCTATTGATAAAGCATCAATAGTAATGATAGCTGAACATTAACATAATATGTATGTTTTGATTATAGATATGGAAGTAAAAGGATCCAGCTGAGCTCTCTGGCCCCTTGGCTCATTCCTCACTTTATCTGACTCATTTTCAATTTCTCGGCCACCTTTTAAAAAGACAGGATACACAGACTGGGTCAGATTGTTCAGATTTGGCCTTGCAGTACTGGTGTTCAGGAAGCAGAACAAAGCCCTTGGCAGCTCTTGATAATCAATGCCCTCCTACATCCACAGGCTGTGTCAGTACTGCACCGAGGAAAGTCTAATCTGGGCAACCACCATGGCAGTTGTAAATCCAGAGAATTCAGTTAACCAGCCCCTTACTTTTGGTTATGTCAGACTTGGCCATCAGAGTAAACTGATTTCTGAAAATCTGCCCAAAAAATGGGAAACTATGACAAGTTTTTACTTCAAAGACCTCATTAAGTGTTTTGAAGAAGTCCTTTAATCAATATTCAATCATTGACAAAAAGTGAACCCACGGAAATAGAATTTTCTTTTTGGTGGGTTTGTTGAAGAGTTGCAGAATCCAATACTGCATGAATTTTCATAGGCCCTTCCAATTGTGCAATGTCTTTTTCATTAAACAAAACCAAATTTGAAAAAAAACCAACCATTTACTTACTTCCCCTGTGTACTGAGAATTTCTTCAATGTGTTTTCCTGCTTTCCTAATCTGACCACTTCAATTTTATGGAAGTGGAGTCTGCGATGAATTCACAAAGAATTTAACAATACTCATACTGCCAAAAACTTCCAGAATCAGAGTTTTAGGTGATTCATGGAAATGAGTTTCATCCTCGAAATCCCAGTGTGGGACATGCCAGCAAAGCACCATGTATTTTTCAGTATTAGTCTGGAGTATTTTTTTCATTTTTAAAGAATGCTATTAATGCTTTTTTTTTGCTTTGACATGCTAAAGAATGGAAATATTTTATTTTGGTTTTCTATTTTAGGCCTATTCTGTCTGAGAAAAATGAGTTGCTCGTTCAGTTTTTATCTGATTTAAGCTTAACAGCTGATGGTTTTATTGGCCATTATAAATTTAGACCAAAAAAGCTACCCACAACTACAGTTCTGCCTACAACCACAACAGTCCCTGCTACCTCAAGTAAGTCTTACTGGCTTTATTTAATTTCCTATAAAAATTAATTATTCCAGGACAAGGAGTTATAAAAATACAAAATGGAAAGTATACTAAAAATTCTATTTTTACTGTTTGTTAATATTTCAAATGTTGAAGGAATTAATTAGAATTAATATACTTGAGGGAGTACTGTAATATGCTCAAGGGAGAATCTACTTAACATTATTAAAGGAAATCTATCCAGGCAAGAGTTCAGTGTAAAAGTAACTTACTCCACCTGAGAGAATTTTCCTGTCTTTTCTCAATTTTGGACAGTTAACTAGCACATTCTGTAGAAGAATGGATTAGCAAATTTATTTTGTATAAGAAGTTCTGAACGTTTCAGGAAATAATTTAAAGGAACTCCTTCTTCTATACAAGTTGAGATGTAAAAATCTTTCTTTTCTTCATGTAGTTATTAAGATCAAGCAAAATTGGTATGGGAGCACCTGAGCCCTCTTCAGGTTCTGTCAACACCTTGTCAATATGACACTCTCCTAGAATAATTTTTATTTGAAAATATTCAGGGATTGAAACTTACAGAGAAATACATGTCACTAAAAATAAGTCTCCTTTTATATTTAAGACTAGACAGCATATATAAAAGATCAGAGTTGGATATCTCTGAAGGTATTGCCAAAAATACCTCATTACTGAGATACTGAAGGGATAAATTCTTAGAGTTTCTATTACCTGAATGTGAGATTTCAGACACAATTATAGCAGAAAACCAAATTATTTATGATGTTTTTGCAAGACATAACCTGATTTGTACTTAAAACACATCAGAAGTCAGGGCAGCAATGGCTTGTCAGCAGGAATCCAAGAAGCTGCGGTGCTTAAATACTGCTAATGAAGGTATTTTAAATAGATGAAAATAAACATTATAAAAATGAAATCATAATGACCTGTAAATCATTCTGATGTGGCTCTTACTCTAAATAATTCAGCTCTTCACTCTAAAGCACTTGTTAATGAAGTTGTTGGTTCAAACACTTGGTCTCAAGTAACCCAGGCTGTCAATAACCCTGTGCTGTGTTCAGCCAAGAGAGGTGAACTGCACCAATTAACTACAAATCAATTTTCATGACATCAGTGTTAGAAAATGAAAACATGCAGATTCATCTGAGACAGGACAACAGAGGCAAGGTGTTCAAAAAGACTTGTCAGGCAGACAGAAATAAGAAGTCCTTTTAAGGTCTGATCAGTTTTGCACAGTGTAGGCATTTCTGATTTTCAAAACAAACCAAAGCAAACCAAACCTGTACAGTTTAGTTACATTTCTGAGCAATCATTTGCATTTGGAAGTGTCCAGTTCAAATAGACTCAGCTTATTATCTTGCAAATCAGATCTGTTTAAACTTGCACAGAACTCCAGGCATGAATATTAAACTTTAGTAGGCTCTTTCAAGAATTACATCAGTCTTTATGTAACATAAAAATATTAGTACTTGCATAAATAAATAAATGCTATAAATACATTTTTTAAAGTAATGAAGATTAATCCAATACCTGTGGTGAGGTAATTGACTTTCTTATATGATTGGATCAAGTCATGCATTTTCCTGTCAGTGTGGATACATGTAAAGTGGTAGGCAACTAAAGTTTCATTTCAGTTCTTCTCCAGTTTATGTTTTGCTGAAGCACCTTACAAACAGAGACAGCCTCTACTGACAAATCAATAGCAAAATTGGTCACCAAGCAAAATTTATTAAACTTAAAAAGAAAGAAAAAGAAAAAAAAGGGTGCCCTAAAAGGACCAAACAAGAATATTTTGTAATGCATCATCCCAATTTTAAATTTAGAAAAATCAGAGCACCTCAATACATTTTTGGCAGCTACCATGCTGGCATGCATCTGGGACTCATGTACCTGCTGGATTTCCTACCCTCCTACTATGGACACTAATTTGTAACACTCAAGGAACATTAAATTCTTAATTTTTGGTGTGCTTTCTGTAGCATTGAGATAGGAAGCACTTGTCTGACTTGTACCATTGACATAATAACTTGTTCTTTAAAACATATTTCCTCATGGGAGGCACCTCACTTTCTAAAGAATGCCAAGAAAACTGGGAAAAAAACAAAAAAAAAAAGAACAAACGAACCCAAAATAAAAAAATATGAAGCCCAGCCTTTAAACTTCAGATTTGAAAGGCAAAATGGTGAGCAGTTCAGATCTTCTAACAGTCATGGCCATTGCACTGAAAACTAATTTTAATATAATTTAGTTCATTCTTAGAAAGTTGGAAAATTATATAAATACTCAATTCAATTAAAAAGAAGTACAATTATAAAAGTATAAATTACTGATTGAAAATTAGTCAGAAGTTCTTTTTCAAAAAATATAGGCTGAATAAAACATTTTCAGAATTCTCCATTCTAAAAAAAAGTAAAAAAGCACAAAGATACTTGTAATAACTAATTTAGTTTTCTCAAAAATTAGGGCTGTATAGGGATCTGTGGGGTTTTTTTAAATCTGTCAGTGTCACCTCCATGTTTCCAATAACTATGTCCCTGACCAATTCCAAACAAATTTGAAAAGAACATAAAAGCCTTAAAGTATTGCATCCCAACATGTTACATGGAATGATGTACAGAGACTATGAACATCCACCCATGCAGGAAAAAGATGCCAAGTGTCTTCAGCTGTTTATAAACAATTTCAGAAAGGAAATGTCAATCCCTAATGTTAAATACATACTTCAAACGTGTTTCAAAATGTCATGAAGAAACACTATGCAGCCCTACCTGACATGAAGCTATGTGAAAAATTTGGGAAAAAAAGGTCAGGAATTTGAACTCTGATCCCTTTAATCACAGTGCAGTAATTTCCAATAGGAGGCCACCCGTCCCTTGGAAGTGTTACTGTAATATCATGTTGTGATACTTCAAGTGTTCTGCTAGGGCTCTATGGCAACAGCACCGAGTTACAGACTGAAGATCTCACGCAAATCTGGTGTAACATCCCATTCTCTCAGGCCACTAGAACAGACACAGCTGAGACACCTGAAAAGACAATGAATGGAGTTGATAGCAGAGAAAAGGAATATTGCTGCTGTGGTGTTCATCCCCTGAAATGCCATGTCTAGTTCATGTATACATCAGGATTATTCATATTTCTTCTTTTTTTTTAAACACTGTGCTTTGCATTTGTATCAAATGCTTCATTTCAATTTCAATTTACTTTTTGCTCTTCAAAAAGTTGTGAAACCTACAGTTGCCCTGTGCCAGCAGAAGTGTAAAAGGAGTGGGACTCTGGAAAGCAATTATTGTTCAAGCAACTTTGGTAAGGGAGCAAAGTTTCTTTTTAATTACTCATTCTCTACTGTGTTTTTAGACTCAAGGAAATTTTACCAGATGTAGTTCTGAGTTACCATTAATATATAGGCTGTATTTTTACACCACCTTATGTAACTATCTGACATTAGTATCTGTCTTTCACTCAGTACAATCTTGGAGATACTCTGAAATAGGGACAGATACCTGAGACAAACATACTTCTCAATCTGAAAAGCAAATGACAACGTAAGCCAGCCCCGAGATTCATCGATTCAGTTACCATATTGTCATCTCCATCTTCCGTAACCAGGCAGTGCATGTTATGCTGCACCTGCTGACTGTTCCACAATTCAGTGTATAGATTGCCAAAATACTTTGAAAAGAAATTAGAAGGGATGGAAGCTTCTGAGCACTGCTATCTGTACACAGACAAACATCAATCAGGAAAAATGGTGTCTGCTGTGTATTAGGATGGCATTGTCACTGCTGATCTATTCAGTTATGTGTCAGGCTATTTTCCCATATTATACTGGAAGCTTTTTTTAATCCCCTATAACATGCTTGGGAATTTGATGGGAAAACTCCCTGCCACCACCCTGTTTTAATGTGACTCTCTTACTGAACTGCTAATCTGCTGAGATTTGAGGAAATCTGTCTGTAGAATATGAGGGCAGCTTTGCCTGATGTTGCCCAAGCAGCAGTGGAGGGCTGTGCCTATACCCTGAGGCAGGACGGCCTTGGGGCAGCCCCTGACCACCCCTGACCACCAGCCTCTTTTAATCTGCAACTGGTGCAGGCTGCTCCAACACAAAAAGAAACAGGGAAAAAACCCAAACCATAAATGATCTCCTCTTACTGACCACACCTCAGCCCTTGCAGCTCATGGTAAATGATACTGTATAAAGCTTGTTTCTTCCCTCTAGCATCACAGTAATAAATCATATTCTCCTCTCCCACCTTCTGTCAAATACTTGACATTTTTCAGTCTTTTCTGTGACAGGAGTGAGAGTAAAAATACTTTCTATGCTACTGTGAATGCAAGCATATCCTAAAGTAAGAATGGGAAGTCTGTTGTTCATAGAACATGATTTATTCTAAGTTTATTTGCAGACTTTATGATCTTAGAAAATAATAACTATTCCTCTTTAGTCATGCATTTCATTTTATTGTTTCTAGAAATATAGCTGCAAAACCCAGAACTTTAACATCCACAATTCTCTCATGATTGAACTGAAACATTCTATTTAATTAAAAGCTCTGCATTAAAGGAAGATAATGCAAAAATTTACAAAATCCCAAAATATGGATTATGCAGTTTTGTAAATTAAATCTGGCTGTACATTCTTGATTATTAAAGATCTAATTTATCCTAGGATATAATACCTGGTTTATAAAGATGACCCAAAAAGAAACCAAATTATTCATACCAATTACCATTTCCTTTTGATAAATAAAGATGCCTTACAAGTTAATGTAGTCATTCTAGGGAAAAGAAAGTATCTTGATTTTCATTCTGGGAGGTCTTTGGGAGATAAGATGGTCTAATCTGTAACTACATTCAAATGAAAGAAGCAAGTTTGTATCAGGCCTCAGACAGATCAAAATCTAGTTCTATTCCCTCCCACTCATCTGGGAATGTCAGAGAGCTGGAAATTCAGATTTTGGCTAGATGAGTTTCAATTAAACTTCTCCCGTATTTGAAAATGACTCATTAAAAGTAGTAACAAACTGTCCTGTTTTAAGTGAAATCAAACAGAACTGGGCTTGCAAAAGACTGACATGTTGTAGAACCATTTCATATTTGCTGCCACCAAAATTTGACAGTAGTGAGTTAGTTATTAGCAGCGATATTCATTTTTTTAGTAATCGTTCCCAGCACTGTTTGTTTTCTTATTAGGGACTAATATACTTAGTAAGTTTTTATGATGCCTCAAAATTTATGTCTAAAAATAATAAAAATGTACCAAATAAATCAAATGTCTTTTCTTCCAGTAATAACTGGAACTGTAATCACAGCAGTAACGCGGGCTGGCAGTCTGCATGCAACAATATCCATCATTAATGTATATAAGGAGGGAAATTTAGCAATCCAGCAAGCTGGCAAGAGTATGAGTGCCAAGATTCTTGTTGTGTGTAAGCAGTGTCCTCTCATCAGGAGAGGTAAGTATACATAACTGCTTTGTATGTTTATAAAAACTACTATTTGAAATATGGCCACAAAAATCAATAAAATTACAGCGGTTTTTCTATAATGAGCAGTTAGTATTACAATAAATTTAAAATAACCAGTAATCCAGAGTTTTATTGCATTGTTCTGTTTTACTGGAAAAGGATTAGGCTCACTTAGATCAAAGGAGTTTGAAAAACGTTTTTTCTTAAAAAGCTATGTGATGAAAGGTAAAAATCTGATTTGGGTCTCTCAAATCAGATTTGGGAATTTTGTTTTTACATGTGTGCATTTTGGAGTTAGTTTCCATACACAGTTATTTATAAGGGAAAGACAACAGCCTGCTAAATCTAGAAGAGCAGTATCTCACAGGGAATGGCAGAAATCAACAAATTCCATGGCTGTGTCTCCTGAACATACCTACAGCTTTACATAGTATTAAGTCCACTTTATATCTGCAAACAACCAATACTGCTAAAAGCTACCTTAAATACTATTATACAGAGACCAACCAACATAAATTCCAGTAAAGTATGGCAAAGGTGTTACAAGAAATACTGAGAGTATTTTTCATTGAAGTAACTAAGTAAAAAATACAACCGTTTTTAGCTCTGCCTCATAAGTAAACAGGTAGAACATGAGAACATAAATGGAGCCATAGCAGGTAACAGTCAATTTAATAAGCATCAAAAAACGTCTGATATCATTCCAGATACTACCAGTGCTTAAGCATATTAATTCAAAGTGGGCAGTAACAAAGTGAAAAATCATGATCAGAAATCAGCTTCTGCCTCTAGTTAGCTGAAAACTACACACTGAAAGACATAAAAATGTCCTTGGTGGAACAAACTGTCTCCTTTTAGGGAGACTTCTGGCTCCAAACCACACACTTCTGTTTCTCATCCTAAGTCTCAATGAATTACGCAATAGCCATTACTTAATATCAGAATTTTCCTGTTTATATCCCTATGATACCCATTCCTTCCAGCCCAAGACCTTGCAAATCTCCAACCCTTCTACGGCAAAAAAAAAAGAAAAAAGGCAGATCCAATTGAATTCTCCAAAGCCAGGTCTTACCACTCATTAAGTCCACCTTGCCTGAATGCTTCTGTATATATCTAGAAAATATTTACATCTTTGGGGAGAGAAAGGGAATGAAAATATTTAAGTGCATTATCTCTTCGGGGCATTAACCTACAAGCTTTCACACTGAGCAAGTGTGAAAATATTCAAAATTAGTGAGACACATTCCACTCTGGGTGACAGTGGTTAGATTACTCAGTGTTTACAGGCATTTCTAGTGCCTTTCAGACTCACTTGACAGTCTACATTTAAAGACTATCCCCTATATATTTAATTATGTAGTATACACTTAGCTGTGTCTGCTTGATTTTCACGTAACTGTAGTTTGTGGTGTAACAAGCATGGCAAAGATGGGCAAGGGAGTAAATTCTGCAGGTAGGAAGGAAAAAATGTTAGAAGGAATTGGTAATAAACAGTGAAGTGAACAGAAACCACAGGTAAAGAACTGTACTTACCAAATGGTGTCCCGGATTTCTGTCTTGTAATCTCATTCTCTTTCTTGTAGGTTTAAACTACATCATCATGGGCCAGGTAGAAGAAGATGGTAGAGGCAAAGTCTTTCCCAACAGCTTTGTCATGAGTTTTAAGACTAAGAACTCAAAGATCCTAAATGCCTTGAAAAACAAAACATGTCAAAATTGAACTTTGCAGCTGCATTCTATCATCTGTCTTGACACTTAGCATAAGTCATGGAAGTGCAAGTGACTGCCAACAGTTAAGACCATGCTGACCCTTCCTTCCCTCCCAATCCACCTAGGCACAAAGTGAAATCCATTACAAGATGAAAACAGACTCTCCTAAGTTTGAAAGCCGAAGATCTGCAGCACAGCCATCTGATCTCAAACATACAAATTCCAATTACTTGGAAGATGTTAATTTATAATTGTCCAATTTTTAAAGGAGTTTTATACGTACAATAAGAATTCTAAGTGCAATATTTATAGCAACTCAGTTTAACTTAGCTTTCTCTCTGAAGTTGTTTTGTTACATGGATTTCTGCATTATTATCAGCGCTTAATAAAATATTTTAAGATTAAATCATACACCAACTAGTTACTCATTATTTATAAAGTGGGGCAGCTAAACATAGAAACTGTTTTTTGATCATTTACATGCTTTTGATGGTTTGGGTCTTACACATTAGAACTGACACTACAGTTCCTTGCTGATTAAGGGTCTTCATCTTCGTTTCCTTACAGGGAAGTCAGTGAATCATTGATCTGAAAAGGAACTCTTCAAATAATGAGACAGCTGTAAAACAGCACCATGCTTTTCTCCACTGATCACTATCTAGTTAGTGTATGTCCCTATTAAGTTGTGGTTTATTAAGTGGTAAGGTGCATATAGAATCTAAGATTCCTTTAAGTATTTGTTTTCCTCATATATAAATACCAGGCCAGAGTTCTTTGGATAATCTGCGACCATGGGCAGGAAACTAATGAAATACTCAATCCCTACTACAAGTACCCATTTCTTATTCCAGCAGTGGCATGCAGATTACCATTCTCTTCATTGATGAATTCTCACATGTAATGCCAAGAGGCACTGCCACAGTGCAGCTCAGCAGCCTCCCTTCCAAAGACTTTATGGGTAGCTGGGCTGGGGACGAAAGGATCAGAGGGGGCACAGGGGTACAAAGAGGCTGTGCTGGCAGCTCACACCCAGCAGCTCAGTGCTGCAGCCACGCTTCAAAGATTGCATTGCCTGACTGACCAAACCAAGCAGCATTTCTCTGTGGAACCAACAGCAACATTTGTTTGCAAAGCAGATGTAGTTTTGTAATTTTAAAACTTTTAAATCGGAATTTTAATTTTCCAGCATTAATTCCTATGCAGATTAAGGGATTTTATGCACAGTGCTCTCTGCATTTCTTGGCAGCAGCCTGGGGAAAAGCAGTGTGCAAATCATGCTCGGAGCTGTCTTGAACTAAATCTATTTTTATTTATGATGACATGCCCATCTGTCACACAGCTTTTTTCAGTGAGGCAAGAAAGGTCTGGCAGCTTACTCATTGTCTGCCAAATGGAAGGTAGGAAAGCTCCTGCCTGCTCTTCTCAATGCTCTCTTTAGACCAGTTCCTTTCCCAAATCAATGCACTGGTAGCAGTAGGTCTGAAACAGGGAACAGAGAAACACGGAGCAGTGCCAGTTTTCTCAAGAGTTACAAAGCACAGGTAACAACTGTTACAAGTTTTTAAATGCACTTTTGTAGTGACTAAACACTTGAAATACAGCTTGCAACCAAACAGAATCAAAATTATCTAATCACATCATGATTTCTGAAATAATTTCTAGAGAAATAACACTCAAGACCATAGTTTAGCAAGAGCATAAAGTAAGCTGACTGATTTGACTTCTCTGCTCCAAATGCAGGTATGAAAATTTTCACCTCCATTTTGCATTTATCAAGGCAAAGTTAGCTCTAAGACAAAAGAGACTTTACCATGAAAGGGAAGAAAAATCAACCTTTTCCAGTTGTCTCAAAAACTCTACTCAGTCCTTTCATGACTTGCACTAAAATTTGTACAAGGAAACTCTGAATCCTATATCCAACTCCAGCTTCTCCAATTTTTTTTTTTTTTAAGATGTAAAATTTTGTTTCTGTGCTTGTCCAGAACTATTCTGTGAGTGTGCATAAGGGAGACCTTGGAACAGCGAGTATTAAACTGCAAAATGAGAAAGCAATAGCATGTTTAACACAGGTGAACTATGAAAATCTAAATGATGAGACAAAATCGAGTACAGAGTACAAAGCACTCAGTACTGATTAGTAGCCACGTAGAGAGGAAGACTACAACCAGCCTTCAAATAAAACAGAGATGCAAAGTGTCATATAACTAAGGGCAGGGAACAAACTTCTCTCTTTTTGTCTCTCTCATTCTACAGGTTTCTATTTCAGTGAGAAGTAAAACCTCCAGAACTCCCAGTTCCAATTCAAAACCTCTAAGAGCCTTGAAGTACAATTTTTCCTAAGGACATCTACACTGTAGCAGAACACAGTGCCAGAAGACAATGAGCAACCTAGCCCTGAGTGACTCTGCTCAATGTATGAAAAGCACTCAGAAATAGGTCCATTAGCTCCTTCATTCAGACTCTCAACACCCGCAGGTTCCCAGAACTAACCATCCCAGTGCCAAAGAGCTGATAGTGCATCTAGGATCCAACTCAGCTGGTCTGGAACCAGCATCACTTCACGGCACTGCATGAAGCCATTTCAATGAACTGAACAAGAGGGATCCAGGAAGAATAAGGCAGTAACTCATTAACACCAGCTACCCTCCTTAAACATATTATCTCAGCATGACAAAGAAAATACTTTTGATGTGGTAACTGATATAACGTGTTTGCAATATGATCAATATTAATACAACCATATTTTTCAAAGAGCTTTTATTGGCTTCCTTTCTTGAATATACATAACATACACAGCACATAGTTTTTATGTTGGTGCATTATTCAAACATGAGATCTGAGTCCAAATACAAAACTCAGTGATCCTCTTTGATTTGAACCAGGAGGTTAGCTTCCTATTCCCATGAAAAACCAACACATATCAGAATCCCTCTATACTCTAACACTTCTGGAAGCAGAGTATTAAAACCTAGTTCAGAAATATGTAATTTCATAGTACGGAAAATATATTACCTTTACAAGAAAGAGTTTTATAAGAATTCCTTCAAAAAAGTAAACATTCATGTAAGCCCCCACTCTGTCATCTCCCAAAATCAACTGTAGTCAATGACCTCAATGGCTACCTGCGCCTTCCAGACACACAACCGTTGCAGAAGAGCACCATCGTAACAGCAAAACTGTGAATCAATCCTTTAGCTGTCATAAATATACTTACTTTGTAATTAAAAATATGGGAATCTCACATTTCTCAATTACAGTTTGTCAGCTTGAATTATATATAAGCATATAAAGCCATATAGGACCCTCTAGCACAGAAAATCCACAAAGCCCTTACTGTCCATTGTAAGCGAAGTCAAATATTTAACTGTTTTCACAAAACACAGTATTCCTGACATGAAAAAAAAAATAAAATTCTAGCTTGGCAACAATTCTGGTAAAAAACAGGAAAAAAGAAAAACAAACTTAAAAGTAGGATATGTAAAACCTGTGTCAAGCAGACCCTTCTGAAGTGCATCTCTCCAATGACAAGATTCAATGACCTCACAGAAAGAAGTGCAGAATGGTTCACAGGAATTGTTCAGCACTGCAACCAATAGCACTCTTGTGCTCCACCTCATTTCCATGAAATCACAGGTTTTTATAATTCAAATAATTTATCTAGATTTTAAAAAACCCAAGATAATAAATATTTAATGTTCACAGGTTAGTTTTAAATTCTGTTCCCAATCCTAACATGTATTTTAAAATGTACTACTGAGGCACTGCTGAATAATCCAAGCATGGTTTGATTGTCTTACACATAACCATAAACATTCAAGAAACAGTTGGTCTATTTTGTGTTCAAAATGTCAATGTTCCCACAAAAGTGAAAAGTCTCAATGATTTGATTTGCCATGTTCTATAAATGATAGCTTACAGTCAATGTTAAGATACAAAACTAGAACTGCCTCTTTCAGAGCCATATGTCTTCACGTGTACTGTAACCTACAGTCATACATAATTTCCAACTGTACTGGAAATTTTCTATTATTCTTTATCCGACTTTTCTATTAAAAATAAACAGGCTGGATTTTTATTTTAAAAAGCCTATCTTCTCCCACAACTTGAAAAACAAGTATCAAAAAAGAACAAACAGCAAAAATAGAAGAAAGAAACATGTTGTGCTAGTTACGAAGCTCTGACACCTGACAGCCACAGACAGTCTGAGGAACATTTAAAAAACTCCTATATGCAAATTTTATATACACACCAAAATTAAGAGGTTAAGAAAACTAGTGTATCTGTCTTTGCATTCATTTTGATCCCTCGGGCACTGAGCTGCAACTCATGCAAATGTATTTTCAAATGTATCTTTGTGCAATCATCTTCTTGTCTATATGATCTGGCAACAGAATTAGGTCAACACTCTCACCTATGGTATCTAAAAGCACACACCTTTCGTTTAAAAGCTAGGCCTTAGTTTCTGGGATAAAACATAGCATATTTAGAAGTTCGAAAGCCAAGCAGGTCTCTCATTTCATTCCGGAATTTGGACAAGTCCTGCCGCAGTTCATTGAGATTTTCCACCGTGGCCTGATCTGTACTTTGCATCTTCTGTCTCATGGAAGTCAAGTAACGGTGGACTAAGCAACACATCACCTTCTGGTAATTCTCATCTCTCTTCTGCTTCAGATTTCTCCATTCCTTTAAACAAACGTAAGATATTTACCATGCAAGTGATTTTTGAGCTCTACAGCCTGTATGCAATTATACAGAGAAGAAACGTGAACAAAAAAAGAAAGCTATTTTATAAATACATCCCAATGTGCGCAATTATGCAATGCCTATAAATTGTCCACAAAAATCAAATTATAATCTGCTGTACCAGCAAAACTGAAAATTTTTATCTACCTGGCTTGGTAATTGTTCTGTGAGAATTAAGAGTTCCATAACCCTGAATGTCTCTCAGTTCAAATTCCATGAAGTGTTTAAATTTGTTTATTTAATGCTGTTTTTGTCAGCAAGAAGATGCAAAATTAGTATGCAAAATTGCAGGGTACAAGAAAATGTTTATAAAATAAACAAAAAAAAAATCCCTCCCCCAACAATGAGAGACTTCAGTGACCTTTTCTGATTATTTATTCTGACACTTCTGTAATATGTTAAAACCAATTACCTTCTCCAAAGAATATTCTAACCTCACTATTTTTGAGATTAGCACCCACTTCCTTGAGGTTTCTATGTGTTTTCATTCTATCAAAGCATTTTTTTCCAGACTATTTCTGGGGGAACTGGGGGTTAGAGGGAAGTGGGTTGAAATTCCAGAAAGTTAATAGAACCTTATTTAAGGTAACATTTATTTATCTTGGATGTGACATACAATATTCTGTAGTTCCTATTTATCTTACTAGCATTCACCTTCTGACAGGCAGCTTCATGCAGCAATCTGCTAATTCGTTTTAGCAAGCAGCACCTTTGCAGCTGCAGAGCCTAGAGCTTGCCCAATCACTCCTCACCTTTAGGCTGTTCTGACGTTTCACTTTGCCACTTGATGTATGAGAGCAGATCCATTTACTGAGGCTGTTGAAAAGGTAACAGATAGTCTTGGGAGAGGGTATAACGTTGAAAGGTGGAGGGAGCGTGCATTTATCATCAAAGTAGCTAAGCCAAAGCTTGGCACGAGCAAACTTCCACTCCTTATCTTCATGATTCTAAGACATCAGAAACATTAACAGAGAAAAGAAGCAGAAATATTAACAGGTTATTTTGAGGGTATAACTTTCTCATACCTGAAAAACTGACCACTATTTAACTTTGGTTATATATAGCATTTTAATAAATAGATACCGAGTATTTTAATAGGTTTGCTTGAATATTCTAATATTAAATACTTAAAATAATTACACCTTTCTTCAATTCACTGTATACTCTAGTATAAAATTCAAAAGGTATAACCCCTGATCAAACACTGAAGCACCACACATATCAAAACCAGCATCTGAACAGCCATTGTATCCAGAGGGTCATCAATTGCCAGTGGGCCAAAGCCTTGCACATATTCAACATGGATGTTACAATTTTTTTTCCATCCAAGGAAATAAGAAGCTCTTATTTGAAGGAAAAATATGAGCTCACAGACAGAGCTCATCCATGAGTTCTATAAATCATGAGTCTACACATCATAGGAAGAAATTTGTGTAAAATCAAAAGATACTGGTAATTGGTAATCAATCAGAAATCACTTACTGCTATCAGCTGAAAACTTTTGTGAAGCATTGCCACAAGGAGTTTAGTTAATACTATCACAACCACCACATTGTAGGTCCCAACAATAACAGCACCCACAAAAGACTGTAATTCTTCACCGTAGCTAAAACGTGTCACAAAGATTGCGACATGTGCCAGGGAGAATATGTACCAGAAGAGAGCAAAACATGTACCAATAAACCTACAAAAACAAGGAAAAAAAACTGGTTAGGTAAACATAACACCAGAAGTGTTTAATGTAAATTCAAAATCAGTGAAAAAATCCAGTCTTGTTTAATTATGAGGGATTAAGGGCTAAAACAATACAGTTATTTTATAGATATCAAACTCACGAATGGAATGTGTCATTGCTCTGTTGTTCACAGAAAATGCCTGCACAGTCCTTTTCTTCATTTACAGTAAATCCTTTATCATAAAGTTGTGTCAATCCAATTGTGAATGAGAACAAGACAAGAAGAAACATGCCCAGAAATTTTCCGAAATCTTGTAGCATCTGCCCCATTGAAATCTGTGAAATAGATTTTAGTAATTTTAGTGAAACGTAGTTATTTTTATTTGTATTGTCTCCTTCAGCCTTTGATCAACAAAAAATCTATTTACATTTTAAATATTTAAGTTAAATTTTGACACATTAAACAGACCTTGAGGTCAGGAGATACCCTCGTACTGTTCTTCAGAGAAAAATTCTAGATACTAAAAAGAAAATGTAAGTAGTTTTAACATCACCTGAAAAATCAGTATCCTCCAAAAAACCATAAGCAATAATATGTACACCTTGTTATTTATTTGTAATATGAATCGTAATAAGGAACTCACAGGTCAACAGACAAAAGCTGTAAATTAAATGCATTTGAATGCATATAAATGCCATCAGAAAAAATTAAGAAAACACGTAGAAGAACACTGAATTAATCAAAACATTTGGAATCACAATTTATCACTAATAACAAAAAAGTAGTAACCCAAAGCCCATGTGCAGAATACAGAAGTAGTTCACTGTAGATTTTATGTATGATTTTAAATAAACATGTGTAGGCACACACAAATTGAAGAATAAACCATAGAAGGCATGACAATAAAGCTGGATCATTAGTGTCCAATTCAAAATATCCTATACAGAACTTTGCAACATTAGAAATGCAGAAACCTTTAAAAAAACCCCAAACGTATGCTTGTGATTTTTTCCAACACAGGAAAGACTTTGATTTGCTTTTGACATAAGAACAAATTTTTACACAGACATAGCATAAAGTGTTTACATAATTTAATTAGTCTTCCTACAAACTTCTTCAGAAAAATGTACTGTTATAAAAGATGCAAATACATGTAAAATGGGATTGGATAAATCTAATCTATGTAAGTCAGTGTGTGGAAAGCCTAGTCCTGTATGAATCAAAATCTGTACCAAATCATAGTCCAGAACTGTAAGACAATTGCCAGGTTTTCCAAGTACAGCTTCACTGAGAAATTAATTCCTGCTCACTCCTTTGCTGCTGGAAACTCATCCAGTGCCTCCTGGAGCACAGCACATTCAGAGTCTGTACAGCTTGTAATGGTCATGGAGATTCTGCAGCTGTGGGCAGAGAACTGCACCAATTATGTGCGTGTTTGGTCAGGGGATGAGTGTACTCCCCATATAATTGTTTCATCCCATCTAACCCTTTAATGAAAAAACACCAACCCAAATCCCAACAACATCTACCCTTTAATTCACACATCATTCCAGCCAAGAGAGAGACAAAGTAGATGAAACAGGAATGCCCAAGAAGTGCAAACTGCCCAAAACTATTTAGTTTGGAAAAGAGTGTAATAACCCATCCCAAATGCCAGTTGCCTTCTTCATAGGTTCATGCTTTTTGTCTCCAAGTATTTACAATTTCTAAGCACTTGAAATCTAATTATCTAATCTAGGGGAGTATTATTCAACATTCTGTTAACAATAAAAACCACCACACACAGCCAATTTAAAAATCTGGATTATAACAGGTTTTATTAGCCAATGAGTCAAGTAACTGAATGCTTAAAAATAACACTAGAGAACACGGTAGCTGCCTTCCCCCACCCCCACTGTAGGGTTTCCATGCCATATTTGATTACCACCCTCTGAACTTTGTGACCTACTTTCAGAAAATACTGTAAGTTTGTTGCACCAGCCCTTGGCCAGCAGTAATAACATAAGCTCCTGTGTGCCTCTGAATAGGGTGACTGTTGACTGTTTTTATTTACTTGGAAAATTTCATAACACAGCCTCCTAATAAAAAACTTGTGAAAGACCTAGTACATAAATAAATATGCACATTAAACAGTGAATCTCTTTAAAATGTGGAGAGACTTCAGTGTTCAATCAATTTGTACAACCCTAATGCTTATTGCAACATCAAGACTTCAGTACTTTTTTCAAAGGGTGCAAGTACATTTCCATTAAAAATGTATAACAAAAAATTAGGTAATTAAAATGTGGGAGGTTTTACTGTCATTAGTCACTGGAAGGCTCCAACAAATGCCAAGTGGAAACCTGTTCTCCCTTCTTGTAACTGCCAATAAATAGGTGACTGTTTCAATACTCTTGAAAGATTTGTATTTTTCAAACAAAAGCAATTTGCACAACTCAAGGTGCAACTTCAATGAGGTCACAGACATAAACAGAAAGGCTTTTGATTACTCTTCCTTGCTCCACACTCCATTCATCTATCTCTTTAGAGATAAGAAGCTAAGGCAATTATTTGCATAAAACTTTACAGAAAGAACCTGATCTTTACACTTTTCAAACTGTGAAAACCTAGGTGGTATATTAAGCTTCAAACAGAAGAAAACAAAAAGGCAATATAGGTACAGCTATCATTGAAAGATACCTTAACTGAACTGCACATGCTCTTTCACTCTTTTTCTTACCTTTTCCCATCTCCATCAGTATGTTTTACACAAGAGATTAATTAAAAAAATGAAACTTCAATGCAGTAGCACTTCTTTCTATTTTTCACTTTCTTACTTTAACATTTTTTCCTATTTTCAGTAAGACTCCTGATAGCAAATTAGGTTTAGTATTTTTTCAAGCAGTAATGATATTCACCTGGAGTGGTCCCAGAATGGAGCTCGTTGTGTACATGAAGAAGAGACGCAGGTAACTAAGAACATTTGCAAAGGCAAAAAGACCTTCTGCCACTAGGGTAGGATGGAATGCATCCCAGTCCTTCCTTTCAGCATAATCATGAAACTGCAATATAAAAAGGACAAATTGAGATCACTGACATTATAAATACAGAAATGCACACATATACCTCTCTCAACTTCTGCTTCCCAAACAGGCGAGAGCGTAAATGAAATGAACATATATAACTCACAGATGTCATATCTCTTTCAGACAATAGCATTTTAAAAGCCATTCCAGGGAGCCAGAAATCACACAATTTAAATTCAACACCTAACTCTGCCACTCACTTGTTCAAACCATTTAGTCCTCTGTTCTGTTTTCACGTCTACTCTGTTTTGCATGGTCTACTGAAACACAGACTTAGGCACTTTATAAACATGTGCACTGCCTAGTATAATAGACCTCAGTCAAAAATAACATTGAGCTGCTACAAAGAAAACCAATGTACACGTGCAACTGCAATGTGGTGACAGCTGATCTTAACCAGTTTTGGAAAGACTTATGACTTTTGGTTCCTTCAACGGATTTTATGAATGGCTACAGAGAATGGGAGCCACAAGTAAACTGTTGCTTGAAGTATTATCCACTAAGGACTACTACTCAAATTATGCAGGGAATATCCAGAGATTCGTAACTTTTGGTTTGGCTGAAAACATTCAGCATTTATATTACCAGCTTCTGCTTTCTCAAAATGGACATGCAAAAACTAAGGAACTCACAGCTGCTTTATAATAACTTGCCCAAAAGTCTGCTGCACAAAGATGGCAAGAAACAGGGATAAGTATTTTTTATACACTGCAATTGTATGTGTACAAATCCTTCTGCTACAGAGACTCTTCATTTATTTCTTACAGCTTTGGTGCCTATAATGGACCTAAGATGCAAACTGAACATTTTTATTTGGTTTTCTATATGATTTATAAACTATTAAAATAGATTTTGCCATATAAAAGGGGAAACCCCCATTTATATGCCTATGCTATAGACAGGAGTCCTGCATTTTAAAAAAAGGTTACAATTTAAACTGGCAACAATGGGCTCTTATCTCAGCAAAGGAGCTATGACTAGAGATGCTGGTTGCAGAGCAAATGGCTGGGAAGGCAGCCCAGTGTGCCATTCTCCCTCTAGTTTCCAAGAAATGGAGCCTTCCTTTCCAAATGATTACCAGCCTCTGAATCAATGCTAGGATAGGGAAATGAGCCAAACACCAAGTTGGGAAGAACTGAACCAGTTTATTACCCTCCCAACTGCCAGACAGCTGTCAACTTACAGTTTTCAAGACAGAATAATGGTGCTACTGCACTGGCTTGGATTTTGCTGAAATATTCACATTCAATTGGTCTGGCAGTTTGCCATGTGCTGTGTGGTTAACAACACATGCAATAGAATGGCAATGATAATTTTCAAAACTTGTATTTTCAATCAAATCCAGATGGCTTTCCATAGAGACAAGACAATGCTCCTCTATAGTCTCAGGGCTTTTATCCTTACTACCAAAGAAAATGCCAATCAAAAAAACCCCACCAAGCAAACACCAATTAAGAATCCTCCACCACCACTTACAACATTAGAGTATACGTACTCAAAAGCTAAATAAAACTTTCTGTAACAAAAAGGCATGAGGCAATCCAAACACAGAGAATACTATCAGCTTTCTGCACAGTACTGATCTATGGAATCAGGTGAGCTCAAATGCCAAATGTGATACCAGAAATGCATTTTCCTGAACAAAACTCAAGCCATTTGGCAGACCGGCCAGCTCTTACAAGGAAGACAGTAGCTCTGTTTGGGGTTTCCAAGTACTTAGATATGTCTTGATGTGTTTTCTAACTCCTATTTGCCTCATCAACTGCTCTATGAAGACCAAGGTGCAAGAAGACTCAAGGTCTTGACAACTCCATGGCCCACACCATACATTAAGCCCAAAGCCTACACTGCACCCACATCATAGGCTATTACTAATGTTTACCCTTAACCACAACACTCTATTACTAACATACCACATGTAATATATCTTAACTTTTGCAGCAACGTACTAAAATCGTATTTGCTCAGTCAGCCCCAGAGGAGGTTTGGATCTATGAAGATTGGTGCTCACCTTGTTATGGGCAACAACTTTGAGGGCAAAAGTTGCCAAATACAAGGAATTCATGACAAAACTAAGCTGATTGCGGGATTCTTCTAAAAAATCTTCTAAACCATCATACCAGAGCCTCTTAACATCTGACCACACCATTCCTGCAGGCAACAAAAAACAACAAAAAAAACCCCAGGGAAGTGAAGCCATTGTACTGAACAGGTATTATTTTACATATGATCACCATGTATTTTACACTAGACTTGTTACAGAATCAGTAAAGGAAATGGAGAAGAAGATGATATTTACGCACACAAGAACTGAAGTTCTGTTGTTTTATTTTCGCATGGAAGACATTTGTATTCATGATTTTGAAAGTTTATCCAGAACAACACAAAATTTGCTACTAACCTGAAGCGTTAGAAATTCTGCTGTGGCCATTTTGACAATGATTTTTAGGGAGTATTTTAATGGGACTATGGAATACAATAATTTAACTGAATCTTTACGTGATTGTTTTTAGTCCAGTTGCTTTTGCAGAACATTTTCTAAATATGTCCTTTATCAACTTAGAATATTTTTAAGGAACCAGTATAATGTCATTACAAAATAAGCATTTAAGCTATAAATACAATTATTATTTAAAATCTTAGGATTCAATAATGTGAAAAATAACCCAATTTTAATGATTATGTTGCTTAGATATAATTTTTAGATCCTACTTGAAATCCATATTAGAATATTACATGCAGAAAGAAATGTATGTCTATAGCCTTTAGTTAAAATTACCAAGACCACCTAATGACATACTTTGTCTACGGCAGAGTTGATGGAGCAAAAGAATCTATAAAATTATAATATTTAATTTTGAAGCAAAGGAAGAATCTGACTTGTACTCAAAATTTGAAGTTTTCAAGTTTCTTTTAAGACCTGCCTGTATTTGTGAGGGGGATACTAAATATTTCCAAAATCTGCAAGAATTGCTCAATAGTTTTAATACAGCTCAGTTGTGAAAGGAACCACTATTACACAAAAAACCCTCACTCTAAAATATCAAATAAATCACCCACAGAATTACTTAGATAAAAACTGTGTGGTTTTTCACTATATCACTGCTTTTTACAAGTCCAATGAGACAAATGATATATATCTAATTACCTTCCATTAAGAATGTATGTATTTTAATGTAAAAATATATGTATGTATGTATGTATTGTAATGTATTTTAATGAAAAAAATATTGCATGCTAGATAACCAAAAACCAGGTAAAAGGTTTTATGAATTTTCAACCACAAGTTATTGAGAACTCAAGAAAAATTGTAATTGTGCTCCCTCTGCTGCATCAACCAGAAGTGACATGCAGCCTTTCTGGTACAGTTATGGTAATACAGAAATAGAAGACCGTAACATGGGAAAATAATACTTGCTTTTGTGTTTTAAAACAAGCATGAGGTAAATGCACACCTTAAATCTCTTAGACTAAGATGGAGCATGCATACATAAACATACAGAACATACACTTTTATCTTTAAACCATGTGCCAATGCTGCAGCAAATCCAAATTTTATTATTAACTACTTCTCTAGTCAAGCACGACAGAACTGGTCATGAAAGACTGAGTTATTACTAATTGCTGATGTACCATTTAACTGGCAATTTTGTATATATATTCAGCAATTTTGTATATATATATTGTCATTTAGTTACTCACATCATACTTACCAATAAGCCATATAATCAGAAGATAGTCTATTCTCTCCAAGGCTGGTCCCATTGTATTCTTCTTATTCTCATTGTAGACAAGGGAGTACAAATTAAGTAATAACAGAAATGTGAAATATGAAGCTCCATGAATAATAAACTTCATAAAAGGAGTGTGAATTATTCGACCTACTCGAGATTTAGGAGCTAACAAGTAACACAGGGACAGAACTGGCCAGAAAATGCCAACCATGAGAACAGTCAGGATCTTCTTGCAGGTGTGCTTGCGCCGATAGCCGGCCATCTGCCCGAACCACACCGTGTTGAGAAACTGCTGGCAGTTGGACTGGGCAACAAACTGGGGGTGAGGGAGGGAGGGGGGAGAAACAAACAAGGAATCACTCTCAGGTTTCTTAATGCACATTACTAGGTCACATCATTAAAATTTATTTTCTAACTATATGTAGCCACCATTTAACAGTAAAAGGCAAGAACATCAACTTGAAATAATTATCTCGCAAGAGACCAAAATTGCTATGGACCCACCATGAACCTAAACATCCATTATTTTAATTTCCTTCTAGAGCCAGCAACTAAACATAAATTATACCCACTAGACTTGTAATGGTTTTCAGTTTAAGAATCAGTTTTGATTTTTAATTATTTAGAATATAGTGTATCAATAATGTCACACCTCAATTTACAAAACAATGTATTTCATTAGAGAATGGTTTGTCATTTATTTTAAAAAATACCAACAAAAAGAACCTTTCTGTTACCACATTTTATAAAGCATCACAAGAATTGTCTCTACAGTAATCTTGTCAGGACTAAAACAAGTTCTGCAGATACTTTCTTCATACCACACAAATAAGTTGTTATTTTCCAAGCCCTGTAGTAAAAACAAGCTATGCTCAAGCCCCTCGGAACACAGAAATACTTCAGTGTGCTTGACGAATGCATGCCAGAAACGTGTAATGCTTTCCAGAGGCATTCCAGAACTATAGCTTATGACTTTTAAATGCTATGTATTTCAACAGTTTCACAAACAGTTTAAAACTAGACATGTAGGACAGAATTATATAATTCCTTTTGCAAATGCTAACTAAAAATGGATTTTGCATGAAAAGGCAACTTCCACTCTCTTCTCCTTGATCCTTGTATTAGAATCCCATGAATATCCCTCTGCCTTTCAGCACAGAAAACAAGAGTTATAATTTATGAAGGGACAAAAATGACAATAACCTTCTGCATGGAGGAAGTTGCGTATTGATGGCATAAAAAGTCCTGCTATTCTGGAACAGAGAGGCTATTCAGTTATACCAGCACAGGTCCAATCCAATTACTGAACAGCACAGGCAAGGCCTGAGACAAAGCTGAACAGTTAATGACCAGTAAGAAGATGATAAATCATGTTTGGCACCTAAGGATCTATGCCTCTCTAGGAGAGGATTTAATGAGGATCTGAATAAATAATTTTCACTACCAGAGCTGTTTATAAAAAAGCAGTAGGCTATACTCAATACAGAAAATACTACATTCATCTCCACAGTAAACATTGAAGAAATACTCCGTATCCTGCATCATCCCTGTTTCACATACTGATACCCTGTATATTGCCATCTCTTCTATAACTCCTGCAAATTTATTTCCATTTCTGTGTCCAGAGGCAGAACAACAAAGCAATTAATTACTAGCAAAATATGATATGGAAAGTCTATCGAGTTACTGCAAGGACAAACCTCTTTTTGATTATACTTGATTGCAAGTTTTAAGCGGCTTAAGTTCATCCTCTCTTCCAACAATCCTCGCTTGTCTACATGTTCATCACTGGAGGTGTGATTGAGAATCACTTCCAGCTCCCGGGAATTCCGTGCTTGTGCAAGTAAATCTTTAGCAAAAGTTTTGCACTGTTGAGCGAGCTCCTCATAATCATTTCTGAAATACACAGAAGCCGTATGTACTACTCCACTGGTCCTGTATTTTCCATTAAATCATGAACTATCCATTTTTGGTTGGGATTGTATGTTATGTTAAGACAAATTAAAAGAAATAACCCCAGAAGTTCTATGCTGAGGTCCAGGCATTCCTAAGACAACTCTGAGTAGTTTTCCCCACGTACCATGAAAATTACACTTTGGTTTAGCTTGCAAGATCAGTGGAAAAAATCTGATAAACAGACTTACAGTATACAAATTCTTATGCCATGAGTTCCATACACAGAATTAAAGCTTAGAGTTATTTCCAGGAGATGAGAAAGTGTAGTAGTCCCAAAATATGGCACTGGTAAGTAACCACTTGGACTTTCCTACTGGACAGGAAATTGTTTGTGATTTTGCTTTATTCCTGTCATTTGAAAACTAAAGTCTATTCACTAAACATTATGTATTAATATATTACACACATGAAAAGAAACCACATGATTTCCTTATCCCACCTTGCACACAGTCCATTTTAATGCTAAGCTGTATCACAAAAATCCAGCAATTGAACTCTTATTAAGAAAGATAAGTAGCTGAAATGCAGAAAATTCATATGTTGTTTAGGGAAGTAGGGTTTTACCTTATATAAACAGTTGCTTTCACATTTTTGGAAAGCTTTTGTGCTGATAAGTTACAAAATGGTAGAAATCTGCACTGTTTAAACATGAAGTTATACTGAGCATTTGTTCATCATATAAACCATTTTCAGCATCAAGTCTTCTACACACAAAAGCGTATTTTAAATATACACATATGTATGTAACTATACATACACACATGCCCTCTTCAGAGTCTTATATTATAAGGAGCAAAATTAAGAAGCAAAACCCAAAAACAACTCTCAATGTGAGTCAGGTCAGTATAAACAAGATATTGCATATTTCTACCCAGATACAGAAAAGAAGGGCAGAGTACTAATGAGATACTGATATGATTAATAGGTGTGTGATTTCCAAATAAGTCAGTATTTAGCGTAAGTTCTGTTTATTTTTGCAGAGTAGAGCTGAAATTTGAACTGCTGGTGCACTACATGCATTGAAATGTCTATACCTAAAAGGCTTAAAGTAATTAAACTGTCAAAATGACTACTAATGAGGCATAAACTGTATTATATAACTTATTACGTCTAACTATCAGTTTAAACACTCCACTTACAAAAAATTAAGAATAAACCTTTTCTAATGCATATGTATTTCTACACCTGTAATTTCATAAAAGTATTAAAATTGATTTGTGTTTTCAATTCCTACCTGAACTCAACCTCAACAAGGCTTAATTCTTTCAAGTCTGCACTGAGTTCAAAAGCTCGTAGGATTGGATCCTCCTCTGTCAACATTATTAAGGCAGGACTGGCCAAACACCGATAAATGTCCAGACGAAACCTGTGACAAAAGAACAGCAGGCAAAGTGAAGATGTTTCATTTCATTAGCAGCTTCAAACCAGAACCTGTTCCAAAGGTTTGCCTAAAATGGTCAGCTGAAAGACAAAATAATTTGGTTTGTTAAAATCAGACACTACAAACATTAAATACAGCGTGTCCTGGAAGATACATCATACATTTAGAACCCCTAAGTATCCAAAATCAGCCAAACTGGTTCCCTCTTCTTTTCCTTGCTACTTCCACTGTTATCAGTACATCAGCAGAAGTTGTAGATTAAGTAAGAGCAGCTATCTCAAATATTTCTATTGTTTGTCTGCTTGGGGATACCCCGACATCTTTTCTCATATGGAAGTTAATGAGGTGGGGTATAGGATGAATACCAGAATGTGGCCTGTAGCAGCTCACTACTAAAACCTCAAATCCTCTCACTTCTCTTATTTTTCAGTATGTTGGATACAGACTGGAGTAAATATGCAACAATTCATTGTGTATTGTAACTGCAGTACACTTATGATCTTTGAACTCTGTGATTTTTTATCCTCTCGCATATGAAATTTTATTTAACCCTCAAATATATTCTCAAGTTAACAACACAAAGTATTTTCCAGACTGCTAAATCCCTCTTTTCATTTGAATCTTTATTAAAAAGCTTTCTCCTTTTAAAAATACTGAAGAATAAAAGAGAAAAATTGTCTTCATTTTGCATTCATCAATCCATGCCACATAAACACTTTTAGAAACAGGACACAGAATTATCCACCTCCTCATTCTGGCTCACAAACCCCCAGGTACTGACCAACTTGAGAAAAATTTTATTTGCGCAGTCTCTATGGCCCCAAGCCAAAGGTAGCCAGAGCGTTTGAGATACAACTGGTGGAAAAGAAAGGCACTTAGTGACTATGCACAGTGACTAGAAGTATAAAACCAAAATGGACAAAAAGCCACTGCCTCCCCACCAGCCTTTTCAGGCACAACCCATCCCCAAGAACTACAATCTCTCATAATAAGAGCTACAATATATTAAAGGAATCCACTCATAAACTTTATCTTTAAAAGAAACAGGAAACATACTGAATCTGACCCAGGCAGTACCAGAGAATTAAGAATCTTTTTATTATGGCCTATGACTGTTAAGTCTTACCTGGAATGTCGCAGACTATCTTTTTTGTTCTTGGCAGTGCACAGTGTGCACTCACAGCCCACAGCATGAGGTTTGGGTAATGATATGTCTTGCTTCAACAGCATGGTGAGAATTTCATAGTTGTTACGATGAGCAGCTAAAATTACTGGTGCCACATCCATGGTTGTTGAGTACTCTGGGTTCTGAATGCGTTCCATCAATTTCTGGAATAAAATGTAGGAAGTATCTAAATTTATTACCTACAGTTCTACTACATGTAAAGGGTTTTTTGATTGTTCAACCAAGAATTTCTCCTTCAAAACACTTTCCAGTGTTTCATAACATGAAAAGAAGGAAAAATATGTAACAACAGTCAAACACGTATCAGATAAATACTGAAAAACAGTAACAGACCCAGATATGTTTCTGGTTAATTTACACAGAAATACTGTCTATTTTTCTAGCATACATATGATATTAAAAATTCTTATTCTGGTCTATTTGTGAAACAAAGTATTGTACATACTACATAAGTGCAGAAAAAACATCCTGAATGTGCCATACTCTGTTACACAACACCTTATTCCTTCCCTCCCTCCATCTCTACTTTGTGCTTCCAGAAGTTCTTTGGTACTTAATCACGGACAAAGTAAGTTTCAAATCATTCATTTCAAAGTAAAGCTCTGATGTTTACAGATTTGCTCTAAAAAGTCTATGAAGGTTCAAGAAATGAATAACCCTTTATAAGTCAAGGCTGATAACCACCTTGCAAACAGACTGCTAGAAAAGATTTATAACCACTAGATTTCTTCTCTTCTGAACTAGGCATGTGTTTGTCAGATACAAAGCCACTGGATTCCTTGGGTGATAAAGCAAAATAATGTATTACATCTTTAAAGACAGAAGAGGCTACAAAAATAATCCCTAGTGTCCAGATTCTATCACCTGACAGATGCAGAATTTAAGAACATTGTTTTAAATACAACAGATACCCAAAATGCAAGAGCCTTCCCAAGCAAAAATCAAGGAAAAACAACACTTAACCACAATGGTTGGTCTGGAGGATCGTTTTGGTCGGTGATTAAGTAGAATGTCAACAGCTCCCACCACTTCTGAGTCAATAGCCACCAAAAGTGCATCCGAGGACTAAGGAAAGAAAACAAATCATATGTGAAAACAGCAGTAACTTAAACAGCATAAAGAGACAAACTCAAGCCAAACTGCATTTTTAAAATTTATTTTTAAAGTACTAAAATTATGTTCTGTATTATCACAAGGCATATGATCAGGATATGAATTCAGGTTGCCATTGCAGGTGCTCACATAGCATTAGTGACAATTAGTTTCATTGCACAAGCAGCAGAGGAATCAATTGCATAGATTACTTCCCAGCAAAGATGATGCATAAGACTTGCAAAAATCAAGTTTAAATACACAGTTTACCAGGTTATTAGACACATTAAAAGCAAGTGTTTGTGTAACACAGCTCAGGCATACAGGATACTTCAATCCCGGATTTGTAATTGGTGGGTACAGCTAGGAAAATAAGCTTTTTCCTTCTTGGCTGGTAACCAACAACTTCTGCACCTTCTATTAAGCTAAGCAGCTTTTCATGTTCCCTACAGATGATATTATTCTTTTTGATTCATTTCCAAATATTCAGATTTTTACTTTAAAAAATAAAAGAAAATGACACAGCTTTTATTACTGCCATTAAATCAGATAGAGAAAAGCTTGTGGTTTTATCCTTGCCCAATATGAAACAAGGTAATAAAAGATGCTACTTTTCCCTGTCTTACATATTTAAGCCATCATAGCTTTGCCTCTCCCAGCAGCAGCAGATGTTGCATAAGTTAAGGAAGTCTTGCTGGTAGGAAAGTGCTCTGCCATCAAGCACAGATCAAGTTTAACAAAAAAGCACTGCAGAAACGCATTTGCCTTAACTGAAAAGCCATTAATATAATATGAATTTTTCTGTATTACCATTTTTAAAGTTAATATACTCTACAGCCAAAAGAATTTTTGCATCTTACACTTTTTAATATGAAGCACTCACACCATGTACAATTTTTTCCTTGAAGATAAGGCATGCACTCTATCAGCAACAGGAGTAACATGTAAAATAAAATGCAAACTTGTTAATATCATAGAAAATGTTACTTATACATTTGCCATGCCTATAAAATCCCACTAGAAAAGTCATCTTGTGAGAAGAAACCACTTTCATAATTACTTTTTCCAATTTACTGGAAAAAGAACTGAACTGCCTAAAAGGCAGACTGTACTTATGTCAAAATTCTGTCAGAATAACAAAGAAGATATATGACTACATTGAACATTTTTACTAACAAGTGTTGGATACCTGGCAGCCATAATCCAAAAGCAGCTGTAGTATGTCCAAGTTTTCATTCTCAATGGTTATGGTAACAGCATTTCGTCCAAGCACATCCACACAATTTATGTTCATTTCACCTGAGCTGTTTTCCTCTAATAGTTTCTTAACCATGTAATAGTCACCTGCACAAGTAAGGTAGGGATATCATTTTATATTATAAGGCAATAAAAGCATGTGAACATTTTAAGTATCAGCTACCATCAAACAAGATGCCATTCCATAGCTGACAGCAGACACTGAGAGTATCAGACAAGAAGTCCAGGTAGATAAGCATTCTATCATCAGGGAGAAAACTAAAGATATTTCAGGAGATCTCTTTCCAGGAAAGTACTAGATGTGTACTTTAATCTACCTCTTTAGTTCCAGTCCTAAAATCAAACACATACAAAAGCAATGGTACTTGACAAAACCGTCTCTAGGAGAACAAATTACTTTGCAACATGGAAGACCATGACGAAGATAGACCTTAGTGTAGGATACTTACAGAAGTATATGAAGTACATGAAGAAAATTTCTACATGCAGTAAAATATATACCGAGCCTGCAAAAGTACTGAACCAGCTGTTACACAAACAAGAGGGTTTTGTTACATTTTTTGTCATGCAGCCTTTTAGCTCGGAACATCGGTTTACAGTTAAAGAGAGAAAGCCGTGGCTTCCTCTGATGTTCAGGACAGAGTCCACCGGCTGTGTAACAGCAGGGCATCCCACCACCGAGAGCCCCAGAGCAAAGTTCCCAAGCTCGATGCAGGGGTATTCCCTGTGGTTGCGAGCTAACCTAAACTCGGGGTCAGGACGTGTAGACACTCTGAGTGTAAACACACCAGCTCCTACAGCCATGCTTATACCCCAAGCTCGCACAGCCATCATTAAAAGCATACCCCGGAGTCTAACGTTTCTAACCTGGTAAGGTCAGTTTTAAGCCACGTTTCGACTCAAAGGTAATTAAATATAGACGGAAAGCAAGCAGCATATTTTAGAAAGAAAAATCTCTTCCCATCGGCCATCAGTGATGCAAATCATATGATACTGGTCTCGCTTATCCTAGGGATGTCTAAATAAGACTTGATTTTAGAGCAGCTCTCTACTCAGAGATTCCTTTAACAGCGAACACCCTCCAAATTCCTCCGACGCAAACCGAACGCCCTCACCAACGCAGGGGGAGTCGGCCCCGCGCCTCCTTTCCCGCTCAGGGGCCGGCGGGAGGCGGCGGGCCCGGACCCCG
>VZTN01013715.1:2743-23403 GCA_013400515.1 Erpornis zantholeuca | reverse complement strand
TTACTATGAACTGATATTTACTCTAAGAGGGTATTTACTATCAACAGGATAACAGACATAGTAAATAAAAAATAAGGAATACTAAAAATACCATGGCTAATTTAAATGCTGCAAATAATAAATGCCAAAATTCTCATGACATCCTCTGTATCTGACACTTCATTAATCAAACCCTGCTTCTTGAAAACCACACATTGAGAAATACATGATGAGAGAAAAATCATAAACAAGCATGGAAAAAAAAAAAAGAAAACAGAAAAGATTTGCTATTTCCTTCCATTTCTCCTTTTTCAATTCCAATGTGTCAAGGAACCTCAAGATATTGCATAAATTGCTTATCATTTAAATTAGAATTTTTAAAATCCAGAAAAATTCACACAGCCTGTTATTACTTCCACTAAATTACAGACAACTTACCAAAGAAATAACCTTCTAAAGTATGAGCTGTGAATAGGAGACTATGTGGGCTAAAATACTTTTTGCCTACAAGGAGCATTAAACAGAACCCAGTGCCAGAGATTAGCACAGTGAAATCTGTCACTTACATTAAAGAATTGAAATGGGAGGTAGTTTAATAAAAAACCTGCTGTAATGATTTAGGACCCTATTAACACAGTTTAGGAGATCGCCACATAATTACCCTGCATTCTCTGATATTACAGCTCTTATCATGAAGGTGTCAGTGTACACACAGTCTATCATTTGTTAATGGCTGCCAAGTCACAGACTCATCTCTGGTCAGTAAGTGAAATATTCTGACCAACCATATAAATGGAAACTGTGGATGCCATAAACTGAAAAGGTCAGAAGAACTTTCTTTTCTCTGGCCACCCTAGTGATTGCTTATGATTTGGAAACAGTAATTAATTTAGCATAGAAAAATAAGACCAAAACACTCAGCTTATCCCCTGCCAACAGAGAATCTGAGTGGTTCTGGAGGAGATAAACAGAGCTTCATGGGAAGCTTGGAGTGGAGAAGGAGGTTCAGAGAAAATGAGATATTTAATATGGAAAGTAGCCCAAGTAGAAATAAGGCCTGTGCAAGATAGAGAAAACTAGATAAAACAAGTCCAAATGAATGGGCACTGCACATCTCTTAATGAAGACAAAATTATTAGCAAGTAATGGGAAAACTAAGTCAAAGAAAAACTTATGAGATTCACTTTACTATTTCTATCTGCAACTAACTGGGGATGCTGAAGTGGGAGCTTTGGGGCTGGAAGGACTGGAGGAGGTTGTAAAACTCTCTATGAAACGGGTGAACACTACAGAAAGCATCAGCATTTCGCCCTTTAGCGCCATAGGATAAGTGCCAAAAAAGTGGTTTATGCTACAAAAGATTCCTGAGGTTTTGACAATATTTTGTGGGAGAGGCCTTGTTTCTGTTAATGTCCTCTAACAAAAGCATTCCACCTTGACTTAAGAAGCCCAGTAACAGAAAATTTATGGCCCTTCAGTAACTTATTTCAGAGAGTCCTCACTGTTCAAACAAAACCACAGAATTCACTCCTGCTCTGAATGTGCCTTGCTGTAGCACCCAGCTTCCACTGGCTCTTAAATACTTTCTCCTGCTCTGAAGAGCCCTCTCTTACCAAATTTCTCTTTTAGGCACTTAGAGACTGTGATCACATCACCCATTAACCTTCTTTTTGATAATCTAAATAAATTGACCTCCTAAGTCTTTCTGCAGGAATAGCAATTTTCTAATCCTTTAATTAGTCTGTGGCTCTTCTTCTGTGTCCCCTTCCATGTGTCCTCTCATTTCTGAAGTGTGCAGCCCAGACCTGGAAGCCTCACTGCTGCAGTCACAGAAGGCAAAAATACTAAGGTGATGCCACTTCTCTACCAGTTTTTTGTATTCTTGTTTGCACACCTAAATGAGTTCCTTGGCCCAAGGGTCAGACTCAGGTGTGACTGAAGGTTTACCATGGGGGTGCTATTTTCCTTCGGGCACACTCCCATTTCTCCTCCTGTAGCTCTTACTCACATATCCCTATATTTCACTGCACTGTGATGCCTTAGGGTTTAACGTTTCTATGTTTCCAATCCTGCCCTGCCCAGTGTAGCTCTGCAGTTCCCTGGAGCTCGTTCAGTGCTGTTCTCTCATGCTCACACACACACAACAAAGCCTCTCCAGCTCTCCAAGGACACCCAGACCCTCCTAGGCCCAACAACTGCAAACCACAATCTTGGGGACAGGGGGGCAAGCTTGGGCAAATTCCATCCTTGGCTGGGTTCTGCTTGGGGAATTGATGCTGATATCAAAGTGGGAAGAACTCGTGAGCTGTCCTTGTCCATGTTGGGATGCACTGAGGCAGGAGCCTCTGGAGGCCAGAGTGTACCTCTGAAGGCCTTTCCAATCAATCCCTCCTTTATTCCTTTATTCCTGTCTAGTCTCTCTTTCTAGGGAGCCATTTAAGGCATCAACTGGACACAGCTTTTTAGGCAAGTTCAGTACAATTTATTTCCTACTTCACTATTAACTGAGGTGATCGAAAAGTATAATTGAGATAAAGAATATAATTCAGATGCTGACCATCCTAAAGACAGGGCTACCCAACCAGATTACTTGCTTTCTTCCCAACAAATGGCTGGGAATGACATTTCTAACTTCCACCAGCAGGTCAAGTCAATCAAACATATATATATATATTTATATCCATATCCATATATCTATTACAGTATATCCAATTACATTCTGCTCCACAATCAAATCTAGAGGGCAGACAAATCATTTTACTGCTTGTATTGAGTACACTAATAAAGAGTTGCATAAAAAAAAAATACTGATGGCCCACATTATTAATTCCTTTGCATCTGAAAACACTACAAGGTTATGCAAAGGTAAATTACAACAAGCAATGAAATTTCTGCAAAGAGGTGGCTTCATCGAGACATCATTATCATCATGTTATATCCCAGCCCCTCTGCTCATTTTGGAAGCTTTGTTAGCAAAATTATTTCAACTATTGGGACTAGATGGAGCTATAGTTAAGTATATTCTGCCACAGGTTGTTTCTGCAATGCTTTGTGGAGGACCAACACTCATATCTCATTAGCCACAAGCTGTTTCCTGTCAAGAAAGGTTTGTTTTTTTTTTATTTCCCACCCAGAAATCATGTCTAAACTGCTTTTACGTTTAACGCTGATTTTTATCTCAGTATGTGACAAGTCTTTGTAGAATAATTATCATTATTTGGTCCAGTTTGTAAACATTCATCCTGTGAGTTCATCTCATGTTTTTTTGTTTATGTTTGGGTTAGGTTTTTTGCTTTGTTTTGTGGCTTTGTATTTTTTTTGTGGTTTTTTTTTTTTTTTTTTTTACTTTTAGCAATTACAATGAACTCTTTAATGAGTTCAACACCTCCACTTGATGCTTAGGTGATACATTCTAATCAACTTACTGGGCTAATTATAAATGTGAGTAGGTGGCTGTGAGCACTGAGAAAACATAATCCTCTCTTTGCTTTTGTTTCTGCAAAGGTCTCTTTTTGGAAAGTAAACAGTTATGCCACAAATTAAGAGTGTTTCAAGGTGTCAGTGCAGCAAACTTTGCCTGCTCATGTCACTGTGCACCAGAGCCAGACAAAGCAAGGCTGTGGATAGAGAGGATGGCCTGGCAAAGAGGTAAGGGAGATGCACTGAATCATCAGTGTTTTGGCACACTGGCTCTACACTGGGCCTGGCCAGTGGCCCTGTGATGTAAATAAAGTTTAGCAGCATGCAGGAGGGAAAAAGAAGCGTCTATAGTCCTATAGCAGAGATTTATCCTTTTCAGTCTTGCACAGAACCACAAAGCCATGGGCTTTTTATTTGATACCTCCATAGCATGGTGTCAGCCAGAACCAGAGCCCATAAAAATGCAAAGCTGTAGCAGAGGAAATAAAAAAAACCCAAACTTGAGCAAATTATTTTTCAAAACAGTTTGTTTTTTTTTTTTTTAGTATTGATTTTAATGGGACCAGGCCCTAAAAAAAAGTAAATACTTGGGTGAGAGGGCAAGCAACTTACTACTTCAAATAGCAGCTTGCAGCTGTAGGGAGAATACATTAATTATGGCCTTCTTTCTTAGTAAAGAAACTAAAACACTAGATTGGAAAAGCCATTATGATGAAACATCTAATATACTGCATCACTTTCCTGGCTTTCTCACTTAATTTATATATGAAATAATGCAAACATCTCTCCAAGGAGAAAAAGGGTTATTAGCTTGTCTTTACCTAATTTAAGGAGCAATGATATTGTGAACTGTATTTCAGCAGGCATCAACTGAGATCTGCATTACTGTGCAACTGTGTGCTGCTTCTGACTTGGCAGTGGGAATGAATCTGCTTCTCTATTTTGTCAGCACGGATGCCAAATTGATGGTTAGCGTCCTGGAAATTCTGAAGGAAGAAACTACATGATTTATTGCCTCTACTATTTTTTAAATTTCTTAGAACAGTCTTAAGAGTGTGGCGAAAATATTGATGGCAGATTAAAAAAGACAGTTTAACTCTTGATGCACAGCTACCTGCTTTGCTTTGTTCTAAGAGGCAATAGAGCAGTGTGCCTCCATGTTGAACTGCATGCACACAGCATTTCTAAAGAAAAAGAAAAAGAAAAAAGTTGCCTGAGCATTATTTGATACACAAGGTCTTTGACTGGGTGGATTCAGCTTTCTGAACTTGCCGTTTTAAGCAGAAGTAATTTAGTCCCATATCTGGATTGTAAATACTTTGTGATTTTATGCCCATTAAAAAAATTCCTGTAAATTGTTTGCCCACTGAAGAAACATCCTTTTAAAAAGGAAACCAACCAAACAAAATTGTGTTCTCTAATAACTGTTAGATACTCCAGTAACAAAACCTCTTGCAGAGAACACTGGAATTAATGAGATCACTGCAGAAACTTACTACAGGATGACAGATTTAGGAGAGAGAGAAGAAATAATGCAGAGAATAACTGTTACCCCCAGACTGTGCATTCAAGGTCACTGAGCCTTTTTAAATGTTTCAGCAATAGTAAAATAATGCAAAGGGAAAGGACAAGAGTGCACTAGTATAGCCTCTGATTTCAGACTATGGAATTTATGTCTGACAGCAAAAACAGAAAAGGAAGAGGTCTCTTCTTCCTTCCTTCGCTCCCTATTTCAGGTGTATGTTTCCAAACCAACAGCTAACTCAAAATATAATTAATTTGGACTATATTACAGTGAGAGAGATTGGAGGTATAAATTGAAAAAAAAAAACCAAAACATATTGAAGTTAAATTATTCCATGTTGATAAATCAGGAAAAACTATGAGAGAGACAATAGGAAAAACAAAAATAGGCACAAACAGTGCTGTTTCCTAGAAACCTTGCATAAGTGACTATTTTTTACTCTTTTCAGGCCATCACCATGGTATTATTTGCTTGTGAATGGAAAAGAGTATCCAGTGACTTTATTCTGTATTTATTTAATTAAAGGCATTCTCCTCCACCACTCTAAATTCCCAAGGAAGTTACAAAGCCAAACATAATTGCAGTGAACCTCATCTTCCCACAAATGTGATAAAAAACTGATGAATTTTCTGGTTCTCGTCACTGTAAATATGGCTCAGAGCTTTGTGTCTCTTTTCACTTTAAAGCATTATGCTCAATCCTTCGTGTCTTAAAAAATTGAAAAGTCCTTTTCCTCTAAAAGCAGGACAGTAGCTAATCCATGAAGAGTAAGGAATTGGACACTTTAATTCTTTGAGGATTTGGGCCCCATTGTCACCATATTTTGATTCCTAATCTGTAATATGAGAATAGTTGCATTTTCTTCCTTCACATCAATGCTCCAAGGAGATACCTGTGCCAATCTCAGCAGCCCAGCCACAGCCTTTCCCACAATTCTACTCTGTTTTAATCCTGGTTTGAAATACTCTGGGCATATACAAAAGCATTTAATGTTAATATTTGGGGGAAAGTGTTTTGAAAAATAATACTTGTAGTAAAAATAAGTAATGTGCAAAGAAGATGGAAATTACTAGAAATTCCTAAGTAATTGAGGAAATTTTGGTTGGAGGAAAAGATGGACTGATATAATCAGGAATATTAACTTTTCACACATTCTTAAAAGAAAACAGTTCTTCTCCAGAAAAATCAAAATGCCTTGGTTTTAATTTTTCCTTATCAAATTCCACTGAAAGGTAATTACACAAGAAAGAAAAAAAAAAAATATCAGTAGATTTGATTCACTTTTTCCCTCCTCATTTTCCTGCAACGCCTTTCATGACTTCCTTTCGCCCATTCGTGGAAAATCTCAAATCTGTTGGAAAAAATGCTCTCTCTGGCTTTCCAGCTATTGAGTTCTATAAAAGAAAATGTACTTGCATCTCTTCAAGGATACACTCCTTCCTTCATCCTTAAAGACAAATTGTGGTATTTGAAGTCCAACATGCAGGTAACCCACCTGGAAAGGACTTTTTTTATTGTATACCTATTTATCTTTGTTCTCTGTTTGACCACTTTTTCTATCTGAGCAGAACACAAGCAAGGTTTAAAATCCTTCCACTTTTAACTTTTAACTTAACTTCTGAAATATCATTCAAAGAGAAGTGAAAAGACAGAAAAGAAGCAGCTACACAAATCAGCTCCAAATAGTGCTGTTGTTTGAATGTTTGTAACCTCACAAGGCATTTAGAAACCCCCCAAAATACACCATAACTGAACTGCTTATTCTTAGTTACAAACACCCATGGCAAAAGCTCACTCACCAAACCTCCTGTGTTTCAATGGAAACTTGAACTTTCCAGTGTATTGAACAGCTGAGCAAAAGTAAAAATTGCTCTAGGTTTGCCTTGGTATTTGCCCACACAGTAGATTTAATTCTTGTTAAAATATAGAAGTAAACACATATTGTGTATATTTTTACACATACATGCCCAAGAATAACAGTGAAAAAACTGCTACTAAACCCCGGCTTGTTTCTGTGAATTTAACTTCTTTTAACTTCAGTATATTTTAATTAAACTAGAACAGCACATTTAAACACACATTTACCACCTCCAATTTGGAAACAAGTCCGAATAAGAATCACCTGTCATTGCCCTAGTACACTAAATAAATCCTTGCTACTTGTCCTTCCAACAGTTTCACTGCTCAGTTTGCTTCAGGTGCCATGTTATCCTCAAAGGTAAACGAAGAAAAAGAAAAAAAAAACAGATTTTGATCAGACACTTATCTGTTCTGATTACTGAATCAGTGGTGTTTTTCAGTGAAATACTCTAGTTATAAATACTCCTGATGAAAGTAAATGGGGATTGATATATGGAAGTTAGATCTTTGAATTCTGTCAATGGAACAAAATATGGACAAATCCAACATACTTTCCAGAAAAACCTCTTACATAAATGTAAAAACTATTGTGAAGAGTTGTGTTTTAACACAGAAAAGGCACTGCTGTCTTAAAAGTGGGAAACACAGTGTCTGCAGATGGTCTGATATGTGCAGGCACTCCCTTAATGACTTCGTGTTGATCAATACCTAAACACATCCTGGCCAACTGGGAATGGTCCCTGAAGAAAGCAGTTCTGATTCTCACAGAGCAGAAGTCAGAATGATTAATAAAGCATTTTTCTCTTGTGATCATCTGTATATTCCCAAAGTTTTTGCTATGATGATTTCACCCACCCTGTCAATATCTACCTTCTTTGATGTTTGACTCTTTTTCTTGTGCAGAGATCACAGCTCTGTTTAAGCTCATGGAAGTTCAAGTACATAACAACAGTTATAAAGCTGGCTTTGTACCTGATGGTTTTTTCCCCCCTCTTTTGATTTACACAATAAAATAGAGGCCAGGAATTTGGTCGGGAGAATGACTGCATTATACAATTCTAGTAGCCCTTTCGAACCTAAGAGGCACCAAACCATAAACAACAAAATTCCTTAGGCCAGGCTACACTTTCAGGCATCAGAAGCCAGGCTTGACCTACAAAAATGAAAGGCAGCCTACACCAAACAAGGACATACATTCCACTCTGTCCTCTTGTTGCTTCAACACTTG
Source organism: Erpornis zantholeuca (assembly GCA_013400515.1). Lineage (NCBI taxonomy): Eukaryota > Metazoa > Chordata > Aves > Passeriformes > Timaliidae > Erpornis > Erpornis zantholeuca. The sequence goes on along the minus strand of VZTN01013715.1, from coordinate 15,391 downwards.
CTCTGTGTCCTGACACAGAATGACCCTTTCCTTTCCAAGAACACTGTTTGTATTTCAGAAAGACAGTTGCTTCTTCCAGTGCAACCTCCTGCATGAAGAGAATATTTTCTCAGGTGAGGGCTTTTTGCCAAATTTCATCTGGGAACCAGGTGAATTGCTCCTGTTAGCAGATATTAGAAGATGAGGATTGGATCCTGCTATTCTTTCATGTGCCTGTTTCCCTAATGAGCCTTGCATGCAGATCAGTTGTAGATGTGGCTCTAATTTTGTGCAATTTAGATATCACTCTATGCGAAACTGCATTAGACTTCGGTGTACTTTGAAATAAAATCACTTACTCTCCTGACTTTCTCTTTTCCTCCCTGTGGTCTATGAAATATCCATTGATATGGCAGTGCTGATCTGCAGCAGTTCTCCCTGCTGACTTAGACCAGCAAGCTGCTCATGAATCTAGCAGATGTTTCAGTTGTCTAGGCCAATGGAAACCTTATGGACCCTTTTTTCTTCATCTCCTCCCAGGAGCAAATGTTAGTACAGCAGATATCTGGATGTGTGCCATGGAGCAGCAGAGACAGGAAAAAGCTGCTGTGGCTTCCCTGAGCGTGGTGCTGGATAATGATTGTATTTTTTTCCAGTCCTCTCTAAGAGGGTTATTTACAAATGCCATGCTCCTCACATGTAGCTAAACGTAAACCTGGGTTCTTTAAAACATATCCCTAAACTTCCCCTGCTGTGGTATTGAACCTTAGGTTAATACACAGATATTAATTAGAAAGATACATTCATATGTTGGACTTTTATTTCCCTGCCAATATAAATTTAGAAACGCCTAAATGCAAGTTGCATTCAGCACCGTGCTCCTAACAGATTGTGCAGACTGTGACAATGGAAACTGTTAAGGAGATTTAGGACAAGAACAATTTAATTTTTAAAAAATTTAATTTAAAAGATGGAACAGGTTGCCCAGAGAAGCTCTGGAGGCCCCATCCCTGGATGTGGGCAAGGCCAGGGCTGGGTGGGGCTTTGAGCAACCTGGCCTAGGGAAAGGTGTCCCTGCCCATGGCAGTGGGGTTGGACTTGGATGAACTTTAAGGTCCCTTTGAACCCAAACCATTCTGGGTTTCTATGATTTTATAGTAATTTAAAGGAAGTTATATTCCCGAATTCTAGCTGTCCTCAAAAACTGCTTTTTGAAAAATTATTTTTTCATCGCTTGACCTCACTTTCACAGTGGTTGGTATGAACAGTCTCTTATTCAAAATCTCTAAGTTCTTATTCTAGAATCTGTTTCTTTTTTTATTGTGACCTTTGGATCCCTTTTATTTGTGAGAATTCAACATGGAGGCTGTCATTTCAAGTAGTCTATGAATAAAAAGCTTCAAACCAAATATCCTATTTGTATAAAATTCTTGCCCTTACTGCTCTTTTAAAGGTAATAATTTGGTTTAACAAAAGGGATCAGCCAAAAAAGTGTTTTCCAGATTTCTTTACTTTATGCATTCATGAAACATATTTTTAGGTCTGGCATTCATTATCCCTCTCTCATGAACAATTAAATTCTCACTCAGAAAGCACAAAAAGGGACAGGACAGGGGCACCTGTGTGAAGCCAGTGGCAGAACCAGGAACTCAGAAGTTACTTCTGAATTTCCACAAGTGGTATTAGCACTAGCTTCCGTGTCTTCTGGGCTGAAATCTTTGTCTTTTTTAACAAAAAAAACTTAATTTCTGTCCAACAGGCTGACAGAATAACTCTATTCATCAATTACTTTCAATTAGAAAACTGCATCTTTCCTAGGAAATTTTTTTGTCTCCCTTAAAATCATATTTAGGTATGTCCTCTTGCACAAAGAATCCCTTACAGAATCCCTCGCAATGAGAATCACAGTTAAATTAACTGTATTCAAAAGGCAAAGAATCAAATTAATCAGCTCCATATAAATACCCTCATATCTGTACAGCTAAGTTCAACTTAAAGTATTAAAAAAGGTTAACCTAAGAGGCTGCAATAACTCTATAATTGATTTAGTACAGAAAAGTTTTAGAGAATTTTTTAACATGTGATCCACAAGGGCTTTCAGCACTAATAGTTTTGCAAAATATTTTTTTTTTAATCCACTGAGATGTAAGAAATCAGCAAGTAAATTGATATATGCATTAATTTCCTAGGTCAGTGAATCAATGTCAGTAATGGTTGACTAGATTCCCTACTTGGCTGTAAGAATATTTTAGTTGAAGCCTTTTATTTTATAATTTACTGTATTATTATAAAGGTTATTTGGTACCTAAGAAAATGCTGCCTTCTTAAGAGAAAACACCTATCAATTGTGCCCATGGCTGAGAAAATGTCTGCTTGTGTCAAATTTGCAGGATGGAGAAAAATTCTGTTCCTGGTCACACTGACATTACCTCACCTCTTGCATTTTACATAATAAATTGGTACAAAAGTGCTATTTCTCAGGATTAAATCACATCATTACCTTGTCACGGCCAACGGGCAGGAGTGATAACTTGCTATCTTTACAGCCCTGTAAGGTGACTCCCAGCTGCGGAGTGACCGTGTAGCAGATAAAAAAAAGGTGCAGTGCAGCTGAGGGTTTGCTGGCTGGATGGCACAGATCCCTGGAAGAAGCTTTAAACTCGGCTGACACACCCACACAAGGTTATTATTACCTGAATCACAGCCACACCCACATGCCCAGACCCAAATGAAACTCTGAGTTCACCAAAATCTGCTGCGATGGGGTGGAGGGAGGAAAACGACTCAGCTAGAGAAGGTGAGCAGCTCCCTCTTGGAGGAGAGTGGAGTTAGAAGCAGCAACACCCATGGAAGGAACACATGGGGCAGCCACAGGTCTGCCATTCCCTTAATCACCCCAAAGGATGAAATATTCAGAAAACCTCACAAAAACAGTGCTATGCTGATAGGAAATGCAAAGACAAGGATTTCTCAGCTCGGTCTCTTACTGGATAGCTGTCAGTTTGGCAGCTTTGCAGTTTGTGAGCTCCACAAATGCCTGCAATGTTCGTGGGCTTCTTCTTGCAGGCTGTTCTAGCCAGAGTTAATTGCGTTAGTATTGAGTGGGGATGGGTTTATTCATAAGAAGAAAAAGCAAACCCAGCAAGCATGAATTAAACTGCCTTAAAGTACAATACAAATTCATTTTTAAAATGTAGGGGGCTTACAAAACATAAATCTCCCATTTCGTAAAGGATTAATTACATGGCAGAGGAGGATGTCTGATAAAATTTATGAAACTGATATAGCTAGCTTCGTTATAGAGATTTTAATTTTTGTTTTCAACAGTTACAACATCTACCCTAAACAGGGAAATACATTTCCCCATTAGGGAAATATAAATGTCAAAGACCATATTTGCATATCAGGGGAGGGCAGGAGAGGGGAGGAGGAGACACAATGAGTAACATCTGTTGCACAGATTGAGATAACAAGACTTTTTCCAGACAGCAGAGTGCACGTCTCAGGTGAAGAAATGAAAGAGCATTACAGTGAATTATTGTGTTTCAAAGTGGAGTAATGTAAGTTAAATGGGAGTTTCTGAATTTAGGAATTTTAAGGTAGGTTTTGAAAATACATAATATAAAACAGCTCTTGAGTTTAGGTCTCCAGAATGAGCATAATAATTTTAGTGACTTTCAATCACAGCCTGTCCTATATTTGAGTAAAATAAGTCTTTATTATTTTTCCCCCTAGCTGGTCTTTGTTAGTTTTTTAAACCTACAGAGAAGAAAATTCAACATGAATATTTCTACGTCTTTTTGCCTGCTTAATTCAACTAATTTTTTTTCTTTCTGTTTGCAAAAGCCTCTCATTCTTGGCACTCTTCCATTCAGCTATCAAAATCCCTGCTTGAAACACCATGTATGAGAGGAAGGCAAGAGAATTGATCCCGTTCAGCAAGTGCCTTTGTTTTGAGTATCAAGATTTCTGTATTCTCAAGACTGTGCACTTGTTTATGAACACTGACAAAGCAAATGAGCAAGTGCTTAGAACACAATGTGTTTTATTAGCACTGTTACTACAAATTTTATACCCACACACATTTTCTGCACAGACTCCTTTGACTGCAGCCATTACAGAGTAACTGGTTTTGTTGTGGAGTGGTTAGCTAAGGGTATAAAGACTTGGAAAATGTTTCATTTGGAAAGGGGAGCTGATGATTTGTGGGGATTTTCTGTGATGAAGTCAGACAGTTTAAAAAGAGTGCACAAAGTTCTACATCTCTGAGCACAGAGCACGTGGAGCAGCAGAAAAGGTGACTTTGCCCATGATTCAAATCTCTTCTCAGTCAATACTCAACCTCGAGGCATCTGTCACACTTGGACTCTTTTTTCTTTTCAGTCTGTGGTTCAGTGCTTAGTGCTTTCTTCTCCGACCAGGCAGTGGGAAGTAGCCAAAGGACAAGTCCTACAGGGGTTCATTTATACTGTTTCTCCATTTCTGACCTCGAGCAAGCACAGCTATCTCCACACTATACCCCAATTTACGGTGTAACCATTAGTTTTACTGATCTTCCTGGCTTCTTTCACAGAAACACAAGAAAAAAATCATATCAACTAAATTATACCACCAGTGTATATCTTCCATATCTCTCCTTTGGGCCAGGCAGTTGTGGAATAGAACTCACTGTCCTCTGCAACATCACTATATTGCTTTTTTAATCTTAATTTCAGTAGTTATGTATCCCCACTTCAAGAAGGTACAGAAAATCCATAACAAATTCTTTCCAAACCCTTAGTAAAAACCTAGCTTTCAAGTGCTGTTTTACTCACTTTTAGATGTTGCTCCTTCTGCTCGACTCTGAGAATCAAAGGAACAGAAAGAATGATAGCAGTGAAGATATCTTTTACCATCATGCACTGTATAAAAAGCCTGAGCGAGTTCTCCTTAGCACCATGGAATTACAGGCTATTACATGCACTTATAAATCTTTCTTATAGCATTTGTTGGACTTTCCATTCTTCAGTTCTCCCAGAATGATGAAAATGGATTTATAAACACAGTAATGCCAATACGAGTCAAAAGTGTAGCTTGCTGTAAAATAAACCATGTCTAAAAAAATCAGGGGCATAAAAGAGGATTTGATCTTCTCAATTAATCTGATGTATAATTAAATCATGCCTAATTTACACATCCTCCCATTTAGGATTTATACTTTCTGCCATGGAAAGCCGTTGCCTTGAAGCCTTTTGCCAAGCATGCTTCTCCTGTAAGAGAGATTTGGATCAGTAAGTCTCCCTTCCTGTAGAATATCTAGAATATATTTCCTCTAGATGCTTGCTCATTTCCCTTGCCAAATGCTGCTCTCTCACCCTGTGTGCTGCTGGACCACCTCAGCTGTGGGGCAGACCCTGAACCAGGCCTATGAAATGATTCGGTTTCAGCTTCATCCCAGGCTGGATGGCAAACAGCTGATCAGTCCAACCCAGGTCATGAGGACTGGGAAGAACTTCTCTTATACCAGCTTGTAAGAAAGAAAATCATTACTGAACCACATATCTCTGATTTCCTGTGTGCAAGAAATACTTACTTGCAAACAGATGCATGGAGCTGAACATCAATGCAGTAGGATTACAAAAGATGAGTCAAAACCCAACCAGAGTTCTCTTAAATATTACACTAAACTCACTTACAGAAACAACTTACAATAACATTTCAAAAGGGAAGTTTACATATTTTAAAGGCCAAGAATAATTGGTTGGCTTTTTGTTAAACATAATTCTGGTTCTGTGTTTTCACAGAAAAAAACCAAGGTAACTGTTATGGTTTCCAAACAAGCCAACACTGCAGTGTCTGTTCCACTGAAAGACTCTAACATTATTTACACTGCTTCTGGGCAAATATTTCAAAATAATAAATTCACTGTAGCTAGAGTATCTCATTCCCCATGCATGGAAACCTTATTTTCTAGGAATATATACAGGTTTTTAGAAGATGCCCTCCATAAAAAATAGCTTTTAATGGCTTTGTGTTGGGATAAGAGGGGAATAAAAAACCCAAAAACTAGACCTTGCTTATGTTTTCAGCAAGAACCATTTATATACAGTTCTTGTAGACCTGCACTGGCCCATAAAGAGCATTTTTCTTTTTACTCACTTTACTGTAAAACAGGCAGAACAGCTCCATCCAAATATACTATCAGGAAGAAAAAAAAAGTCTTTAAAGTAAATGAATCTGCTCCAAGAAAAGATGAAAATAAGGTGAGAAAACCAACAAATAAAATGATGATTTTGGATTTGCATATTTCCAATTTTTTATGCAATGATATGTGGGAAAAATATATATTTAATCCTGCAATTCTGAGACCTGGGGCTTCCATTAAGAAAACACCAAAAAAACATGAGACTTATCACAGAACAAATGAAACAAGAGACTTGTCACAGAGCAAGAGATAAGAACTTTCTTTTTCCGATACAAATGAAAACGTGAACGAAACAATTGTACATTGCAACGCTGCTGCACTCTGATCCTTTAGTTCCAAAAGCCACCAAATGCACTAAGATGCTGCTACGAGAGCGGGAAAAAACACAAAAATTCTATCCCAGTCTATATTTGAGAACTAGTACAATGATACAGAAAATTCACTTGCTTTTGACTGCTCTAACTACTGATGTTACAAAAACTCTTGCTTCAGGCTTCATATACAGAAGGCCAACATCACAGGGAAGAAAGAAAACTAAACAAAATAAAACAACAACAAAAAAACCAACAGAACCAGCAACCCCTCTCACTCCCCAAAGCAATATCATAGTGTTTTGTGTATGGGAAGCTCTGTTCTGATAGATTGGAACAAACCCAGTGCTTGCAGGAAGCCCTCCGAGCCCGTGCAGCGCACTCTGCGCACACCCGGCTGCCACTGCAAGATGCTCCATGTGCTGCCTGGGAGCACATCCCACCCAGCTCCTGTGCAGGGACAGCAGGGCTGTTTGTGCCTCCTCCTGGCTCTGAAGGGATATGTGGGGCCTGGCCTTGCAAAAACGCTGAGCTGAAATATCTTAAGGCGAAGCTCAAATGGAAGCGTTGGTGGGGAAGGGTATTTCTGGTTTGGCTGCCTAGAACAGGCTATGAAAAATTGTTCAATATGAATCAATGCCAAGGCAGGTATTATTGCAATAAAGAGGTAAAATCAAATTTTTGCTCCAAAATTACAGAACCTGTAGACATTTAATGAAATAGATCATAACATCTCACAACATCTGTTTCAACAGAGTTGTACAGCGAGAAGCTGTACTACTCCCCCTCACTGCTACAAGCATCATTTTCTAGCTCTGCCAGACAAGAAAGTTAACCAAGAAACTAAATTTTTTATTTGTTCTCCTTCAGATACTTAGAGATGACTAAACCAAAAGTATTAAAATAGCAAATGGAGGTAAAAAGTAGAAGGTAGCTTTTCTATTGTGACTGTGCTATTAAAGATGAGATAGAAAAGCTATGCCTGTTCTCTGAGCAAACACACTCCTAAAAAGTCAGAAAAAAACTTTTCTAGTGTGTGATCACAGATTAAGGACTACAGAAGATAAGTCAAAGATAAAAGAGCTTGTTCTACCTCATACTCCATTTATGATGTATACACAGGCTTCATTTAATATCTTTTAAAATAGCCAAGAATCCACATTTAGCAAAAAAAAAAAAAAAAACCAACCAAAAAACAACATTTAAAACACCAAAGTGTAACTGTAACAGTAGAAAGGAAGGAGGGACTAAAATGATGTTATGCCTGGCAGATGACACTACAGAAATGGAATCTGATGCAGCAAGACTCATAATAATGGTCTAGTGGGCAGAAAAACTGAAATGAACTGCAGACAGAGAGAATATTTAAATCCTTATTTTGGAAAGACTACCTGCAAAGGACTGAAACCAGGAAACTGGAGGAAAAAAGCTTATGACAGGAAGTCTGAACAGCAAAAAAGAACTTTTAATCAGTCTTTAACATGCCTAACTTGACATGTATAAAACGGACCTAGTTTCCAAAGGGCAGATCTTAGTATTTGCTGAAAAAATGAAAACCTCTTAGCAATTCTGAAACTCTGTAGCTGAAATAGCCTGGGTGTGAAAAAGGCTTTTAAAAATAAAGAATGATAATAGGTTAAAGTATAGCAATCACTGAAAAAAAAAACCCAAAAGAACCCAAAACAAAACCTACCAACCAGAGAACAGGACAGGGAAAAATTGCATCAAGCAGGAGAAAGGTGAAAGAACAAACTCCATCAAAAAATGCTTAAATGACAAATTGATACATGTCACAGAAATGCATCAATTCTGCTTTAAAAAAATCCAAAAACTTTACACTCTTTAAAATACAGAGAGGAACAATGAGAATTTTCATTTAAAAATGCATAGTAGATTGGTATTTTGTTTTGAAATTTTGCTGGAAATGGAAACATTATAAAACTCTTTTTTTCTTTACACTGAGAACTTACTGAATTTGAAGAATAGAATCATCTCAGTGAGTCCCAACACATTCATTTATACATTTATATATAGTCTCTATCTGTATCACAGCTTTAAAAGAGGGATACACAGAACACAAGATCTATCTACATTTTCCTCCTACAGGTCACGAGAAATAACAATAAGTTCTTTAAGCAGAAGCACACAATAGACTATACTAAGGTTTCTAAACCAATTTTCATTCTACTTCAAGTTGTGTGTGGAGGGAATTGGCTAATAAAAAGTCTTACACACAAACTCCATGACAGGAAGGCTCATTTCCCCAGAAGTGGGTCAGAAACAATTTCAGCCATGTTAACGTGATAGGGAAATGATAACTGTTGAAACAAGCCATGAAAGAAAGATTTTAAAGTCTTTGTTTTGCACCCAGACCCCAAGTTGAACAAACAAATTTTAAGGGATCAAAGCTAGCCTATTATGAAGCATAAAACTGTCTCTGCTGAGAACCATAAATTATGTATGGAGCAGGCATATTTACCAGTGCTGCTAGTAATGCAGAACATCTCTGAATGAGCACTGACTGCTGAATGCCTCATGTTCTTTTATGATGAATTATGCAGGAAGCTCCAACACAACTATGCTGAGGTGCTGGAGTTCATGTACAGGAGTGCTTGAGAGCCATTGAATAAGCAGGAGACAAAAATATTACCTTTTTTCCTTTCTCCTTTTGCTCAGGCCCAACGTTTTGTGAAGAGTATTTGCCACTAATGCAAAAATGAATATACTGAAAAAGTCAGATAAAACGATAGTCTTCTCCATCTCCTTCCATCTTTTTTCCTTCTCACCTACCTCCCCTCACCACATCTCCTTTCTACAAGTGATAAAGCAATGTTTGAAGTACTGATTGCAGTGATGCACTAAATTCCATGAACAAAAAAAAGGCATTTGAGAATTCAAATTCCAGCATGGTATGATAATTTGAATAATTCCTCCATCATGAACAGTTAATTTTCAGGAAAAAAAAATAAAAAAAGCTTTTGTTCATTTCAAAATAAGGATGGTTTCAGGAGAAGTTAATTTATAGTAAAGACTCCAAAGAAGCTGAAATAGTAGTGGAGTGTGGGGAACATCTACATGGCCAAATGAGGCACAGTGGATCAGCTCTTCCCTGCTCCTAGGCAGTGAGATCCAGAAGCCATCTGCTCCACTCCTGTCCGTGTGCCTAGACTGCTTTGGTGCACAGCTATGCCCTAGCTGTACTATTTCTGATTCAACACCTAAGTTAGCTCTCTCTTTGGTTGCCTCACTGAACTCCACAAACTGGTGTGAGAGCAGCAATTTTTAGCAGGCACAGTCAAAACCAAGCGCAGGTTTTCCCATCCAAATGGGAGGCACATAAGGAGACAGCAGTCTGCCATGCAGCTTGTTCCAGAAGGTTGGGAAACCAATCTGAAACCCCCACATGCAGAGTCATTGTGAGCCTGCCTGATCACCTGATACATGTGTGGGCTCACATGGCTGTGAGCAGCTTATTATTTCCTAAAACAGAGGGATAAAAGTCTGTAGGCAAGCTGTTGGATTCAGCTAAAAATACGATGAAATACACTTGATCCTTAGCCTGCTTTTATATGGTATGTCAGGAAAATACAAAGTGCATTTTTTCTCCCAAATACTCAAAGGTGGTTCTGGTTCCAACTAAAATTCCACGGAATCATACCACAGAATGTTTTGGGCTGGAAGGGACATTAAAGATCATCTGGTTCCAACATCCCAAGTTGCTCCAGCCTGGCCTTGAACACTTTCAGGGATGGGGCATCCACAGCTTCTCTCTGACAGTAAAGAATTTCCTCCTAACAGCTAATCTAAAACTACCCTCTTTCATATTAAAGCCTAATGGGTCTTGCCTTCTTTCTAAAAAGGAAGGTTATATTTCCTCTTGCAGTCAGTAGGAACTTCACCACCTTGCCACAACTTCTAAAACATAATGACTTACCCACTTCATCTGTCTAGTACCCTTAGGACCCATGGATACATAAAAGTGTTTTTCAGACCTCGTGCTATTTGTGTTATCCAAAGCCTTTTCTATTTATTTAGACCGATACTGAAGTAAAAGTATATCATTTCCGCCTTCTTTTCAAACTGAATACACTGGTTTAACACTGTGCATTTTTTCTAACTTCTCCTTTAAAGCAGGTGGTTGAATTTTCAAATCTTCAGGGAAAAATATCCATCTTGGGCCAAAACTTTATCTGTCTCAATTCAGGAGAGAGGATTCATTTTTTCTCTTTAAGAAAGTTATAAACCTCATCTTGAAGTCTTTGAAGATGAAAAGTATTTTCCCTATGCTCCTAACTTCAGCAATGGCCTAGAGACTTAACAGGAAAGTAGGTCATTAGAGTCCCAGATACTTTCTTTGACACAGCTAAATGACATTTCTTCTTGAATCAAAATGTCATTTTTGCCCTTTATTCTTAGAAAAATAGATGTCAATCCCCACTAGAAAACACTGTGATCATTACTTTTTGATAGAAAATTTAAATCAATGGAAAATAAAATAAGTTGGAGGTACTGCTTCTCTTCAGCTTCTGTTTCATATCAATTTTCTAGGCTTCCTGGGCTGCCCAAGTGTCTCTCAGCTGCTGTTCAAGAATTAATCTAAAGGTATCGAAGGCAGCATCTGTGCATTTTGGAGGCTCACAGAGTTCAGGATCCAAAGAAATTCTGCTTAGTTTCACACTGATTTAGAGAAAAAGCAAACCTATTTTAGTGAACTTTCATGCTACAATCTGACTTCACACTGTAATGCATCCAACAGCCATAAAAATCCTAATGATTATATTACCATACTGTAGATAGGGGAACAGCAATGGCTGAAACACAAAGATCAACAGGTTTTAAGTCTAAATGGCTAATTCCAACCACAAGCCACTGGCTGAGAAGCCTTCTCTGTCCTTGGCATCCTCCTGACACCAACCCAGATCTCTCCTCCAGCACAGCAGCTCCCCTTCCGAGAATCCCCACTTCTCCCAGGCACATCTTAAGCATGGCTGCCAAATGTTTCAGATTGACTGGTGTTTTGTGTTTTTGTATTGTGCTCCCCCAGGATACACAATTCACGTCTAATAGAAGCTCACATCACACACTCAAGGAAACAAAGCAGAGAGAAACAGGGAAACTATGTGTTTGTAAAATAATTTGCCATGAACAGCCCAGCAAGTTCCAGTGCAGAGACCTCTTTAGCCACAAGGCCTTAATACTTAAATGACACAAGTGACAGAACACTGAAAAAAAGGAAAAAAAAACACAAAAAATCCTTGGCCAGTGGGAGGCCAGGGGATGGCTTGCCAGAAAAAAATTCTGAAATTCAACTCACTACGGAAGCTGGTAGATCTGGGCACCACAAATATGGTTTAGTTTAATTGATATGTAAAAGTTCTATAAGCATTTAATTAAAAATCCTTTCCCCCTTAATTCAGTGCCATCTTCCTCCTTTCAGGACCTCACTCCTGCCATCACCCTTTGCACAGGACTCAAGCATATCAAACTCTGCCTTCTTTTCTGTAGCAGGCTTTGACCAGAATCCATGTAAAGGGTTTGGATAACTCTGTCTCATGAAAATACAGGAAGATACAGAATCTGTTTTCCTCAGAAGTAACTTGAGATATTAGAAAACGAACATCCAAACAATGAAATCTTAGACATTAAAAGGCCTTTTTTCTGCCCCAAGCATGGAGAAGGCATGTTAAAGCCAATCTAATCAGGAGATACCCCATGTCAAGATTATAAGAGATTCCTTTGTGGCAAATGAGGGAGGCAGACAGACTCTGTTACATTTATATTGTAACTTAATACTCTGTCATGCTTTAGACTTTTGCAAGTTTGTTCCATAAATTCAAAAACTTACGTTTTCAAGGCAATATACCCTTTCAGCCATAATCTTGCACTCTGACAAGCCAAGTAAATGACCTGACATAGAAAATGTTAATCTCTGCTGGTCACTGGAACAGATGTTGAGCTCCCCATGACACTACACCAAGCTGCTGACAGAGTAACAAGTTGTGCCTCTACAGGAGCTGGAAGTCTGGTACTGAGTGATGCTGCACATTTTCAAAGAGAAAAAAAAAAAAATCATTCCCTGGTTGCCATGGATCACTGCAGAAACAAGGAGCATGCCTGAAATACCAAGAATTCCCAAGGCAAAGCTTTTATAATGTAAAATAATGCCATTAATGC